>JAYKXP010000072.1:0-301038 GCA_037176845.1 Paramarasmius palmivorus | reverse complement strand
AGGGGCAGCAAGCCATTAATCTAGGCGTGGATATGACATGAGTGATGTAGCCCTTGTATGGAAAATACTTGTCCGCACCTTTATCGCATTATCCGTTAAACCATGGATGTATGTAAGAAACAAAAAGGTTTCACGTATATTACAAAGTGGGCGAGTAGACGGATGAGGTCAGGCTTCGAGCTTCAATACAAAAGAAATGAGTTTGGATAACACTTTACTTGAACGGTCGACATACATTGCTGCCATTCTGTTCTTGGTGAACGAGAGAGAGCATCTAAGTGATTTGCACCATGGATTACCGTCGTGGTGAAAGCCATGGCGCGTCATCCGGCATTTCTCTCTTCCATACGTTCTCCTCCTCATCCTCCCCATATTTTCGCTTCCGTTTTTCTCGGCATCCGCTTCCTCAGCCCAATCCCCCCAACAACTTTCCCCTCTACGAAAACATCGGGAAACAGATCAAAACATGAAGATATATCATATAGCCTGCCTAGGCTCACCAGACGCAACTCATGAACCTTCCAGACACCCAAGTCTCAGATTCTCATTCCTCCGACACCAAAACCCTCGATATGCGTCCAATTTGTTGGAAATAAACGGTGCGAAGGCCATGAGGTGTGAACACGGGCTTCAGTTGGATCTAATGTACGGGCGGCGATGAAGAAAACATAATTGGCGCATAACCCAACTCCGCAACCCACAGATGCTTGACATCTTCTACGATACACCAATCCTCCTTCAGCAGGACATACCCCAGGCGACCAACTGAGGTCTATCTCTCGCGCCTGCTACATCTTCAACAACATCCCTAAACGCTCAGAGCACGATGTCATACAACAGAACTGGCGAATACCTCTGACCGGAACATACACCATCTCACTGCCATTCCACCAGGTATCTACGTGCATTCTGCATTCATACCTGTAAGTCTTCGACTCGCCCCCGATGAAGCACAAATCAAGTTTTACGCCCTCCGGTGGCGCTTCCACCCGTATCTTTCTCCGCCTCGGTTTCATAGAAGGGGTCATTTCCGCTGGACGTTTGGCGGTTCCTTGGCTCTTCACTCAAACACCCCTAAGACCGACACTTACACCCGCATCACATCCACACTATCCATAAAAGCATCCACGCCGACGCCCCGCTCGCCCATTGAGGTGTGCCATAGGCTGTGGGCGACGCACTATATTACCGTACACGAACGGCTTCCTACGATTTCGCGTTATCTCGATGTCTGAAGCTGGCTGGGGTCTGCGAAAATGGGTAACTGCTGGAAACACAAACGGGAAACAGACGAATAGGGTAGATGGGTAATAGATAAGGGATCGGAGACCGCAGAGGCATGCTAAACGCCCGAAGATGGTGGTGAACTTCAGATGGACTTTTATAACCCCTTACTACCCCGTGTAATCAGAAAATGCAATTTTTGTTATGTCAGGTTGATTTCTTTCTTGTCACTTAGTAAGCAGGCACTCATATCCTGCTAGGTTGTCTCAACTCAGCGGAAAGCACCCAAACCAGCATTAACCGCCGCGCCAAACACCGGAGGTTCTCAGACTCTGAGATATGGAGATGTTGTAGGAAGGACAGGAGAGGCTGCTTTCTGCATTCGGAATCGCAAAAACAGCGGATGTGCGCTTCTTGCGACATTTCCTCTCCCGAAGATATCACTCTTTTCATTGAGCGCAATGAACTGTACATGCTCCAAAGGCACTCGGGATTGATTTTTCGTCGGCAAAGCATAGGTATATTTCTCTTAATTTCGTCTCGAGAGGTGGTGCTGAACGTTTCCATTTCAGGAAGCGCACACATCCTCTACTCTTTGTGCTAGTTGAGAGGACGTGCCCGGCAAACAGCTTGCTCAACTGGTGTCCATCTTATCCCACTCTTAGGATCCAGCCATACCTCCAGCTCCTCAAACAAGCTCGCAACTTTGTAATCTCATCGAAGAGCTTGAGATTCTCAGCGACGCAGGTAGCAGCCGAAAGTTTCCTGCTTCCAAATTGCACGCAGAAGGCGGATAACACCGTGCACGACGTTCACGGTCTATCCTGAATGGTATCGAGGGGTTGGACGTCGGACAGTGATGAGCCTTCATGTCGATAGACTTCTGTATAGGAGATAGGCTAATTTGCATACTCTGGATGGTCTGGTGATCGCTTCCGAGGCCCAGGTATCAGAGGTTCAGGATGTGTTGGACAACAATAGGAGGTCGTGAAGCATTCGTAGAGACCAGGAAAGAGGAATGATAGTGCCCTAGGTATGTCATCCTTCGTTTCTGCGTTCCGCGTACAGGTATTGAATATCGTTACAGCATCCTGGTGAATAGGCTATCTGGGCTTATCGTGCGATGTTACTTGGGCTTCGTAGGAGACACTAGTGTACTGTGTTTCCAAATAGGATATGTAGACCTTGTGTAGGAATCAAATTCAAATCGGCAAGGGCGCCGGGGTCTGGACCGGCCCGTGTAAAATTTCGTGTCCTCGTCGCGGCTTCCTTCACGACCACGACCATCTCTACGCTTCCTCGCGTGCTGCTCGATGAAAGTAACACAAAATTCAGAGAATTTACACGTAAGTCGCGTATCTTTTTGTTCTGTGCAATGTCGGCTGAACAGGTACCCCTTTATGAATACATTTTTCACCGGAAATTCGTGACATGTGATGTAAAATGCGTGGCGTGTCTGCGTACTTTGAACTAGCGCTTGCCGTGGTTGCACGTTCCCTTGACGTGGTCGCATACTCTGGTCTTACACTCACTCCAACTACACCCTTGTCTTGCTCGCTATTATCCTCATGTCTACCCGTTTTGAGGTGTGAACTCATTCCAGTAAGTCGTGCTTTGATGATTCCTTTATGTCTGCCTATATAACGTTCGCCCTACATTTCAGCCCTTCGTTATTCTTTTATAATGCCGTGCAATGGCATCTGTATCCGCTCTTCAAGTTCGGCATCTCCTATGCCTTGAGCTGTGACCGTCAAATCGGATAGCGACTTTGTCATGCTGTATTACCAGGTGGGCCAAATCGATAGTTGTTATTTCGTTGACTAACAGACGTGTTGTAGGGACGAGCCGGTATAAATCGATCTCCAAGAGGTTTACAGGCTCCTCAGTTGTCCAGTCTCTCTTTTCATCCACCCTGCCCATTCGTTTGTGTCTTTATTTTGCGTTAATTTCTTGACCAAGAGGATACTCTAAGGTACGTCGTGATTCTATATGGATACCCTTCCTAGCTGATGATTCCTACAGAGGCGCTATGGACCAGGCCAACATGAACCCAGAAATGTTCATGCAGGGCTTGTGTGCGTGGCTGCAGAATCATCCTCAAATGATATCTTCATCTTTCCCAAATACAAATGCGTTTCCGAATATATCCCAACCTGTACCGACCCAACCTGCACCGACCCAACTTCCGCCTACTCAGCTTCCGTCTACTCAGCTTCCGTCTACTCAGCTTCCGTCTACTCAGCTTCCGCCTAATCAGCTTCCGCCTAATCAGCTTCCGCCTCAACCTCCGCCTACCCAACTTCCGATGACTCAGAGTGAACCTCTGAACCCGCTGTCGTTCATGTCTCAACTCCAGGCTAATGCTCCAATGTCCAGACGCCACAACTGCCACCGCCACCTTTGGCTGCAATCTTCCAGTAGCTCAGGCTTTGCCGCCGGCACAACCTAGCGTTTCCGCCAGCTCAGGCATGCTCGTCCGATTCAAGCTCCATATACCAGCATCAACATGTTGAGCTCAGGGGTTGCATCAAGCAGCGGCACGGCATTTCCAAGTCTCAGCCTCATCCAAAAGAGCTAACGCAGATCGGATGGATAGTGCTGACGTCATTCCAGACAGAACAAAAGAAGAGGGGCAAAGCTTTTGTTCTGCCCAGTCTGGCTTCCGACGTTAGGCCTCCTCAAATTGAGGACTGCATGGCGATTGCTGAAGGCGACATCAGGGTCGCTAATGTCGAGGTCTGGATACATCCAGGCTCAGCCCACAAATGCAGAGAGAAGGGTGCGTTGAGTAAATTTTCGGTGACTAGCTTGATCATTGACTAGTATGTGGTTTATCAGCGGTTGCATCTCCCGAAGAACATGTATCGCTACCACAGGAACGAAGAGACCTACAAAATGGTCTTGAACTCTCTCAACCTTCTTCATCAATTCCCGAACCTTCCAATCACCACAAGACTCGTCGAACTGGTCCAACTTCTCTCCTGTCCTTTTAAACAGCAAGGGATACATCTTTCCTCCAGTGGCGGAGATATCTCGCGGATTCGCTTTGGCACGAAGGTCTCCCTCTGCAGCTTCTCTCCTACACCAATCTTGGAAGGCAAAAATGGAAGCAACAAGACACCTAGGATATAGCTTCGGCATCTTATCGCTCGGAAACTACCATCGCAGATTTGCTGAGCAAACCCACGTGAATTTGCCGTCGCAAAGTGGTCCATCTCCGACAAGAACTATTTCATTATTCATCTCTGTATGTCAATACCATTTCCCCAATGAGTTGTCAGGGCTAACCATAGAGCAGGGTATTCGGTCTACTGTTACAGAGGCTTTGGTTAACCTAAAGGAGGGTGTATCTGGGGAACGACGACAGCACTCGCAATTCATAGTGCATCCATAAACGAGTATATGGCATGTTTCAAAGTGAAGTCGATGCTCGGGTCTACGAAGGTTGTAGTATCTTTGATGAGGACCTGATGGGAAGCGGACTGTGATCCTGCCGATGGCGAGGAGGAAGTAGGAGAGGTTATGCAAACTGCGATTAGAGAAAACTTTACCGCTGATCCTCTTAATAGGAACGCATAGTTTGCTCAACTCTTGCGCCCTTCTGGAACCATGTCTAAGTCTTCGGCAGCCCGAAATTCATCGCCGAACTCTTCAGCCTCTTCCAGAAGATCGACCACTTCGCAGATTTCTTTGGCATCCTCTGGCAGAACACCCTCTTCCCGAATCTCCTCTGCATCTTCAACTCGAACCAGCTCTTCAAGAGTTTCCTCATTTCTCGTCTGAGTATCGTGGATGGACAAAACATAGTAAGTTCCTCATGCAGACCTTGCCAATATATGCTAAAATCATCCTAACAGGACATCTCTAGTGAATCCTGCTCAGAACTATGGCAGTTTCCAGAGATATCGGAGCAGACCGACGATTACCTGGGCATCATTCTGAACAGATCAGATATACTTGATGCGGTGGAAGTCGTCTACGAACTGAGGAGACAGATGGACCCATGCATTCCTTCAGCATCACAGGTTATGATCTAGAGGGTCTAACGGCCATCTGGAAGAGAAAGATCTTGGAATGCATCCGAGAAGCAAGATTTCTCGGTGATGTACAACCCGACCCGTCATTTCATTCAGTGAGTTGATAATACCGTTGGTCGTGATAGCTTTTGACTTCTTGTTTTCTTTTTTTTTTGCCTAGGACTGAAGCTAATCTTGACGGGCCAGACTACGAAGTTACATCAGGGCCAGGTCATTGAACGGGAGGTAGTGCATACCCTCGCAAAGGAATACCTGGAAACTCGATAGGTCAGAGTTCCTTCGCCTTCGTTACGGAGGCTTCTGTACTCTTGCCACTATTCCCGCACAATCCGCCCTATTGATGTCTGACACCAAGAAGCGAGATCTCCAACTTCTAGGGGCAATTGTTGGGCTTTGTCTTCTTTACGGTTACCCAGTGGACCCAATCAATCCCCTTCTTCTCATCTACCTACTTTATGACAACAACCCTGCCTCCCTCACGAAAAGCCTGGTTTCCACGTGGTTTCCAGAGCTATTCAAGATCCTCTCCATTTGGATATCTCTCTCCGCAACAGACACCATACCCCAAGAAGTCGCAATTCACCTGATAAATTATCATGAGACTATGGTAAGGTTACAACTGCATTGACTCGCTTAACTTGCTGATTACTTCTCGTCTAGCCCTCTGCTTTTACTGGCCGGAGTGAGGAAATGCACAAGCAGTTCGGCTGGCAGATGCTCCGACACGTAGTAGTCGGTCCTGAGCCTATTCAGCACCCTTACTTTCAGGCATTCCTTGAGGGTTTTATGCTTCCATGCCTGGAAGGCAAGATGACTCTAGGAAGGGTAAGTTTCAAAGGTTTGTAGCAAGGAATCCTTGGCTAATATCCCATTCCAGGTTGCTCAAGCGTACAAGGGTGGGCCTGCAGCTCTCGTGAGCAGCGTGTATACCTGCAACATATCCGGGTACAGCTCCCTACGGATTACCTTCACCAAGACGATGAAGGAGGAAACCCGCGCGAAACTTTCCCAAGCTATGTTAGCGAACCCTCTCTATCAGTCAATGCGAACGGTGGAGGACATTCTCCGGGACTTTCTAGAAGGCAGAGGCATCCCATGCCCACAACTCCTTAGTGCTGTTTCAAGCAGGTTCAACAAGGGAGTTAATCTTGAAGACACGATCTCAGACGGTCCAAGTGGCGATACTTTTCGCTGTAGGATGTTTTGTTGGGCTGCAACGGGAGTTCCGTTCGTCTTACTAGACGAACCCAAGATAGAGGTGAGCCTTTCTGCTGACAGCTTTGTCATAGTTTACATATCTTTGTTTTTAGGTCCGACTCGTGGACGAAACAGATGAATCATACTCAAGAGAGTCCGTAGGCCATAGAATATCATTCTTGGAGCAGGGGGTATGCAGGTTCAGAACTTGCCCGCGATTGGTGCTACTTCCTGCGCCTTATCTTATTCAGCTCCTGGAAAACAGGTACGAAGACGAGGAGGACCCAGAAGCGGAGAAGAAGGACTCAAGAGTCGCTATGCATCACTGGCTCCTCAGTACCATATTAGATAACGTCGGAACCAACAATATCCTGTAATTTCATGCAGTGCTCAATTGTTTACGCTAAATGGCAATGCAAGCCCATAATGTTTCTCAGATGTGTTACGCAGTAGATCTATAAGACGATCTCTTCAACTTTTGCAACCGAAAGTTCAGCTTGAAATTTGCCATGCTTCTCGCTGACCAGCTTGTAGAGTCATAGAGCCGCACTCTTTAATCTTTGTTGCATGTAGAAGATCTCAGTTCCGTCTCTGTGTCTTGCGCGTATGCAGTTTGATTGAACAAAAGCCCAGTGGCGTAGTACAAGAAAGCGGAAATACGGTTAGATAACTACAGTATGAATACCCAGAATATCAACAACAATGCTAAGTATTATGAATCACGATCTCCTATTCATCTGAGTTGTCGGATCCAAGCGGTGCGGGATGATCGGTGGCCGGCCAAACATCTTGTAGAAAGTCTGACAGTAAAATCCCGCGACAGCTTCCTCCAGTTGGCTGAGCTCCGTTTCCTGAAACTGCTCTACTTGATGACGTTCCGTCTGCAGTACCGGGACAGTGTTACTCCCAGGCCAAGTCTTCAAAACTTCCTTCATATGGAGGATATACCGTGCTCTGGACAACACCGTCGACCCCGCTACTCCTTGCGACGCCAGTTCCCATCTGATTTCCAATGGTGATTGTGCTGTGTTCCCTTTGGGTCGAGGGAAACATGCCTGAACTTCCTCATGACATCGATGAAAGTCATTGGGGTTATCAGGTTGATACATCGATCCCCAGGCGTCAACGTTCTGTTCTGTCCGGTTTCGACGTAATATCGTGTCTAGAGCGTGGAACTCGGAGCGAAAATTCAATTCATATATCTCCCACAAAATCTCCTGCACAATGCGAACATCTTTTAACTTCCCAATCGGGTACTCCTTGCCACGCCATTGAAAGCTATACTGTGCGACCACAGCAGCATCCCTTCGTCACGATATGCCATAGAAGGTCAAGCATTCGCCCAACAAGCAGTCCACCGATTTGCGTGATTGGTCCATGAAGGTCCCGGAGGCAGAAGGATGGCCGTCGGTAAGGGCGAGAAGTAACCTCCACTGCTGTGGACTCCATGCAACGGAGGCCAGACATGCTGGTCGCATCATCACGCGGAAAGTGAGGACTTCGCGTAGATCGAGCCAAGCACGTATGTATCGCTCGAGTTTCTCCTCTGGTGCTACTACGAACATTCCTGGATCTGGGAATACATATCCCGAGTTGGTGATTTCTTCCTTACGCAGTTTGTTTTTTCGGTCGATACCTGCAAGTGCCGTAATCCAAAACGGAGGTGTTGGTGGTGAATACGGCTTCGTTATCTCTGCGAACTTGTCTCGGTTCACTTGTTTCGTGTTCTTGTCTACCTGGCTTCCTTTCTTGTCTGCACACATGTCTATTAGTAACATCAATGAACAACTATTGAGCAAACCTACATGGTTGATGACGTTTATCTTTTGTAGCTAGTGGACGTGCAGGGAGTGCGCTCGATGTAGATCCTGTAATTATCATGTTAGCGTCAAGTAACAGTCTTGGCATAAACCTCTGAGTCCTACCTGCTGCAGATGTTCCTCTTTCTGAGACTGGATGTCCTGGAAGCGTAATTGATGTGGATCCTGTGACAAACGCAGTCAGCTATAGTTTCAACTGCTGACAATACACACGTACCTGGCGTAGACGATACCGCAGATGAAACAGGGTCTGCGAAAGACGCAGCGAAAGGGTTACCCGGCTTTGTGAGAGACCTGAGATAGTTTTCGATTGCAATGGCACGAGCTACCGTGTCGCTGCCTCCTTCGAATACACATTGCGCTTCACGACCTATCTCTAACTCGATGCCCATGTCCTCTGGCGTTTGAACTGCCACTTCCGCAAAGAAGCCTGTAAAAGGCTGTTCCACACCTGGTTGAATGTGCCAAACCGGAATTCCTGCACTACGCAAGTGCTGACGATCTATGTCATTGGTTGTGAAAGTCCCTACTCTGTCGGTTTTCCCTGTCTGTGGCGGAACCGCTTTGCCCTCCATTAACGGTCTGAAGAGTTCAAACCAATCCAGCGCTGCGGTCAGCTCCAGATACCAACGCTGGAAGCATCGGAGAAGCCGTTGCACGACACGTCTCGGGGCAATGTGATGGAGGAGATATCCAAGTACGATGTCAAGCTGATAGCTAAGGACAGATACGACGATATTGGGTGATTGTCCTGATAGTTTGCGACTCTCGCAATGCGCCGTCGCACGTTTCTTCAACTCCAGGAAGTCCTGTTTAAATCTTTCCAACGCCGTCCCTTTCCACTTCCCCATGCCTGATACACTCCCTCTCTTTTCCTCGAAGTCCTCCTCACCCAACATAATCCACCATTTTCGACGATCATCGTTTTTTTTTGTTGGCATACGCGGTATTACGGCCCAATGACAGCGATCCGGAATATAGGGTTGGGGATAGAGGAGGCAATCTGCCTCTCCGAAGAAGAAATCACATCGTTCGTATACTCGTCGTGTTCCAAAGAATGGGCGGGGGACGTAAGATGCGTTGGTGGTTGTTATGATCCATTGACCATCTTCTGTTGCTGCATAAAGTCTCGAGGAAGAGGACATGTTAGGCGGTAAGGAATGAAAAGCGCTTGACATTCAGTCTCAACGCTAAGGGAGTGGGCCTGAAGGAATGTTCAATTCCTCAGGGATACTGTGACTTTCAGTCAGCAATACTCGGATTGAGTGATAAAAAAGAAGAGAAATTGAAGGATGGGGTCAACGTTCGAACAGGAAGGTAGTAGCCCGAGGTAAGCCCGAGGAGAAGAAGATGCGTTGTCAAGTTCCCACAGTCTACGGTCTGCTTCTCACCTCCACCACCTTCTCTCTATTCCTCTTTCTTTATGCTCCCCGCACCCGCCGCAGACTGAATGTCTCGGTGATCTCCTGCATCCATAGACTGAACGTCTCTGATGCATTCCCCTTAGTGCCCGACTGAATGTCGGCGCCATTCCTTGTTCTGAAAACTCGTCTTCTTCCTCTATCGCTCCCTTACCGTGACCTTCTGGATACCAAGAGCATTTGTTGCTTGCTCTTTACGTGTGTATCCAACTCTACCTTCTCTTTTAGCATTTTGTCATTACTGACTGTTTTCCAGCGTGTTGACTGGCTGTCCTGAACGGGTCCGATTCAAGTTTCAACTACATGGTCCAGCTAAATAAAATGAACTATTCCTCTCCCTTCCTGCTCTTCGACTATGGTCTACCCTCGTAGGCCATTCTGCTCGTGTATTATTGGGTGGAATTACGATGTACTCCCGTACTGGTCTCCGCCAAGGTCAACTTTCAGCCGGCCGCCGTTCGACAGTGGTCAACGCGATTATCTTAGTAATTGATGGCGCGTTTGCGTGCAAATGCGCCAGTCCTTACTCAGCCAACGCTGCGATCGATCTCCTCGCCCCATGGCGCCGGAGTTTCGGTTTTCTACAATTTCCAATGCTGGGTGTTTATTTAGGAGTACCGGCTCTATCTGAGCCTCTCCTATCTTCCTCTTCCCAATACCATGACTTTCAGCATCTCTACGCTTGACGCTGGTGCTATCAAGCGACTGGTCGATGCTTTCCAAACCCTCGCGAAGATAGAACTTCCGGAAACGAGTCCTGACACCACGTGGGTGCACCCAGTTCTACCCCCAGAATTCCAAGTCGGCGTCGAACTCTATGAAGATCCTGCGGTGCCCTATCGGTCTGCAGGTCTTCCTACGTTCTATAAAACCATAGATCCTCACCCAAAACGACACCCTCGCCTGCATAACAATGGGCGCGACTTCGTCATCGCTTGGAATTCTCTGGATTCCAACGCCAATACCCAGTTCAATGCCTTTGCCGACAACGTCAAGATACCTATGGGTCCAAACTCAGCCATGGCTTCTGAAGGTAAATGTATCTTCTCAATTATACCCGTTCGGCTCTAATTACCCCTTCAGGGCTCATCGAACTGCGACCGGGCGACATCGTTTGGGCGAGAGACTGTTCGCTCAGTAAAGTAGATGTCCTAAATGATGTTTGTCTCATCTATGTAGTACATCGGTATGTGGATTGTAGTTCCTATTGTCAGTCAAAGGCTCATCATTCTCACTCTCCAAGGGACGTTTATGGCCAGCAGCGCTGGGATGAATGGGTATCCAAGTTCCAGTCACTCCGTGAGCGGACCTTGGGTCCCGACGATACCCGCGAGCGTAATTCGGCCTGGTTTGACAAACAAGGTCGAGCAAAGCCTGTTCGGAAAGAAGCACGCTGTTACAGTACCAATCTGAGTCACCAAGCTATCCCCAACATAGCAACCCCTTCGCTGAGCCTCAAAACGTCACGCAGTGATGCGTCTTGGTCGTCGGACGACGAAGAGTTTATCGAAACTTGTTCAGAGCTCAACAAGGTAACAATTGATCTTATCATTTGTTGACCGAACTCATTCATCTCTATAGGCCGCTATTGAATTCGGGACAGAACACATGAAAATTTACCTGCCCGACGAGCACTCGATACTTGGCGCTAACGCCAGTGCCAATAATGTTCCCAAAGTTGGACATGACGATAACGTAATGTGGACTGGTGGACAGTTGAATCTCGCGGGTGTTAGGTTGAAGAAAGCGAGTGAGTGAAGGTTTGACCATTGCTAAACTCATACTAAATAAGTACAGGCACTGAACAGACTAGTATTACCGAGATGAAGAAATTTGGTGATCGTCATACAGATGATCGAGACTTTCCTGGATGTGGGTCCCAAATGATAGCTTTCAGCGATCTACCCCCATCATTCGAGGGCGGGCGTATTCATTATACGGAGTTGGGCATCTACGTCAAGCTTGATGGCTTCGTTGCGATTTATTTCTATGGCCTAAAGCGCCACGGTTCGACCTATCCCCTCACTACAAATGATGAGGCTCAGGATTCTGATATCCCGGCCAGCGCGTCTCGATGGGCCTTTATTTGTTACCCACAAGGTGCAGTCCTGGACGGGAGTGCAGTCCTGAACATTTCCCCTGATCCGAACCCTGCCTGCAAGCTACCGATTCAAGTTACCGAAGAGATGGCCGATTTTCCTTTGGGTCCATTTTCTCCGTAAGTGACAAGTACCTTTGTATTATCCAGTATCTTATGCTGCTTTAGAACTACAGACAGGAGTTTGTTGAAGACTTTTTCTGCTCGGTATAGCGAGTAGGTGCCTCCTCTATCAGATAAACGTATCTGCTGATGACATGCAGATTACCTTCCAATACCGTTTCTCATTTGAATTTCTTCAACGACGCCAAAACAATGATCGACCCCCACGAACTTTTCAGCTTCTGCAATCGTGCATTCTTCAGCATTGTTAAGGCTTCAGGACGACCTAGCGGGAATCATACATACGATGTTGATTACGACGCGTTCCGAATGGCGTTCACTCAGGATGGCGTTCACCCAGATCCCTGGCCTCTGGCACCAAACAGCGATACCCTGAAGGAACCGTGTATCTTCGACGGTGATTGATCTCTTTCCTACGCACATCAATTCACTACTAATACATACTCTTCAGAATGGTCATCTCTTTCAATACGCCAGAAAGCAAAACTAGCTTCGGCAATGCTGCAAGCATCAAATGCTCGTTTTATACCTGGTCATTACAAAGTCTTTACCGGTTTCCTCGATCGCCAGAAGGGGCTGGCGGCCGATCGAGGAATTGCTGTTGGTATGTCCTTGTATTTATCGTCGTTCTTTCCAGACGTGTTGATTGTTTTTCCAGCAAATTACTTCGCTGTGCCCAATCCTGTATCGGCTGACGATCCTCCATCAATAAAGGTCAAGACTACAAAGACCAAACCCAAGAAGACCAAGACGGTGAAGATCTTGCAAAGCTCCAAACATACTCGCTCCGGGGCTCAATTTGTCAACCGACTGCGAGGTTCCAAACCCGGGTCAGTAAAGTTATGGGCAATCTCGTCACTGACCGGTAAGATTTCTGTTCCCAATGGCTTACTCCACAACTCAAGCTGCTTGTAGTTGGCAAACCAAAAAAAGTTGTGAGATTGAAGGCGATCCACCGACGTCAACGTCCTGATCATGTGGTAGTTGAAGTGCCCACAATCAGGAGCATTCTTAGGAACAAAAAGAAAGGTAAGGATGCTGTCTTCAGTGTTGTCTTGTAGCTGAACTGTTGTTAGCCAAGTTACTGAGTCATACGCAAACCGAAGGCATGTGGCACCCATCCTTGGACATGACGCCTTGTCCTGAAGACGCTGTCGACGTTACCTTACCAGGCCTTTCCAATGGATATTCCACCCTCATGTTTGAACCCCCCGGATTCCTATGTCCCGATTTCGAAAAGGCCTTGGAACGTGATCATTCAGCTGACGAAGATGCTTCAATGGATGTTAATGTCGACACCCCCTTCACTTCGCACGATGAGCAGGTGAGGTGCGGACTTGATGGTGTAGAACATATCCTCGAAGACAATTACAATACCGAGAATGCGCACACCTCTCCCAGGTACTCCGTCTCTTCAGCACCCATCCATGACGACCACATCAGCCTTCGTTGTAGTGCTGATGCTGAACGTCTTGATGAAGGAATTACCCATGGTGAACCGCTCTTTCTCATGGGTGCCTGCTCTCCAACTCCGATGCCTAGTTCGGTGGACGGGAATGATGATATCAATATGTCGCCTCCTTCGGCTATGGAGAAGACTGAAGAAGAAGAAATATCTGTCTCCGATGGCGAGTCTACTTTTGATGGCTCTGTCTTTGACAGACATTCTGTTTCGGACGAGGATGAGTTTCCAACGTCTGGTATGTACATGAGGTATCTACACAAGATCTTTTACTGATCGAGTGTACAGAATCATCGATGTTAATCCATCTACGTGGATACTCTCCACCGCTTGCTTCTTCCGAGGCTTCATCAACATCTACGATGCCAACCTATGATAGCCTCCAGCACTCAGGTAGATTATAAGTCAATTGTAACCATTTTACCCGTGCTTAATTTTTGTGGATGTAGTTTTTCCCGTTATGCAAATGTTGACGCCACATTGCATTACCTCGTTGATTGGAGACTTGACCATGGCAATCCAAGCATTTCAACGTCCAGAAGGTCATGAAGACCTTCGGGCTCTGGTGGATTGTTGTCATCGCCTTCAGAAACGCAATCCCGTTTCGGAAATGGCTTTCAAGTCCGTCGCAGAATGTTTACCCAAGATTCAAAGTGTGCTCGTGTCAGAGTCTGTGCAACAAGCAGAAGCATGCATCCTTCGCCATACTCTCTTGCGTTGCCATCTTGCCTTTGTGGAATGGCTCTCTGCATGTCTGGAAGCCATCTATGAGGGTCGATCATGGGTTTCTCGTTTGCTGCGAGATGTTATGGCATACTTTGGTTCTCAGTCTTCACTACACCCCCCGCATGACACGGTGTTGTCATTTGCTTCATCTACCTATATAGATGATTGGGCCACTCGCATTGCATACATCCGTTTTACTGGAAGGGCAAATTCCAGGAACCAGGCTCAGATTATCAAAAGCGTGGCTTTGTCCGTTATTTCTCAGTGGTTGGGCATACCCGTAATTGATGCTGGTGTCGGTGACTTCTTGTCAATTGTTCACCGGCACCTTTCATCTGCAGCCTTTTTACTCGATCCTATTTGGGCTGTATACAAAGATGGGTCACTGTTATTACCGCAGAAACGTGCCCATCAACGGAAATTGACAGCAGCCAACATCGAAGCATTGGAGAAGGAGATAGAGTCGCATCCTTTTCTTTCCTCGACATGGTTCCACGAGAAGATGGATATACTTCAGAAGGCCTTCGAACGCTTTATAGACCCTTCGTCGGTTTCACCTGTCGTCCAGCCATCCTCCCCGGTTTTTGTGGGAAATTCTGGACTGAGCCAGGAGGGTTGCGATGCCTTTCGTCTGTTCATGACGCAATCGCTATGTTTGCTGGATCCGGCATCTCAAGCCCTCATCCTTCCACGTGAAGAAGAAGCCAGACAGAATCTAGATTTCTTCCTACCAGCTCGAGAACTCGCACCTTCCCGTAGGAAGATTCTCAATGCCAATGGTCCGTTTTCAGCATCGCATATTAGGACCAGTGCCGGTTTAGCATCGGCCATCATGTTTCGAGCCATTTTTTACAACTCGCCGGCGTTGTTACAGGTCAATCATCCATTCCACTTCAATTCCTTGGCAGACTGGGAAACATTACATTCACAGAACCCGCATGAGAACTTCTGGTGTAATCCCTTCGCCTACGGAACACCGAGTGGGCGTGGGACACAATATGCTTCACAGTACTTTTCCGCTGGTAGCATCCTCCATGAGATGTTATTCGAGGATGATCTTGACTTTTTCATGCTCTGCAAGACCATGGCCTCTAGCTCGCATTTTCCCAAAGTCGGGAAATTAACAGCCTATCTGTTAACCGTTGACTTGGTATACGCAGGCGTTGTTGCTCAACCGGATGTCCAGACTATGGGAAAGATAGTTCAATGGTTAAACCGAGGGATGGCAAAAACTCTGATCCGGCTTGGATGTGCTAAGAGCCAGATAGCCGAAGGTTTTGTCGAACTGTATAACTATATGACGGGGCCCAATGGCTTGCTGGAGGCAGACAAGCAGCGGCTCAGTTATAACTGTTTTGTACAAGAACACGGCGGTTGTAAATACGGTAGATTTTATCCGTGCAACTAGGGGTATGGACGGTACTACAAAAATGCAGGCCTCTCCTTTTTGCGGTTTCATCTAGTTCGCTCTCTTCTCCCTTCCCTATCATATTTATCCTTCTTTGCTCTAGCGACTGTATCGCTCTCCATCTTTCCTCTTGTCGATGACAGATGGTTCCTCTCACAGATTAGATCCTGGCGTCGGTAACAGATATTGATGGGGAAAGAAGATCTGTGGAAGTCGTCATTAGCTCGAATCCGTCAAAGCCAAACGCCCCCAGCCGGAGTATGAATCGAAGGTCTATACCAAGGATCTCTTCAACTTTTGCAACCGAAAGTTCAGCTTGAAAATCGTTAACCATCAGGTCGAATCCGTCAAAGCCAACCCCAGCTGGGGTATGAATCCAAGGTCTATACCGAGGATCTCTTCGACTTTTGCAACCGAAAGTTCAGCTTGAAAATCGTTAACCTTCTCGCTGACCAGCTTGTGAGTCATAAGTCCGCATTTCGCAGCATTGAACATAGACGCTCACAATGTATCATATCAGATTTCCTGCATTGAATACATCCACTTACGCAACTTCATTTATCATGACATGGAACCCAACAACTACCTCACCGTCCTCTTGTATACTCTTCTTTTCTAACTGTGCTCTTATACAGTTACGTTTCATCACTCACCATCATCATCCATCCCATTTCCTCTCATTTATTATCAATCACAAACACAGGTTGTCGGGTTCATGTTCCTATTCCTTGTCTATTGGTCCCCAGACGTCACCGGTACTTTTACCTTCATGAACTCTTTCGTGATATCTTCCTTTGCCAGAATTGGGCCTGGTGAAACGCTCACCTTCCTCTCGCTCACCTCTCCACTTCACTCGATCGCAGACGCTTTCCATTTCAGGCCAGTATACTTCCTAATCCTTGGAAAGGGAGGGATACTTGCTGCTCTTTTTCCTATATATTCTCGTCACGTATACTTTCCATCACAGCGCCCGTGCTTGTTTCAGCAAAACGTTCACTGTCCTCTCGTATACTCATCTCTTCCAACTGCGCTTTTATACGGTTACACTTCATCACTCACCATCATCATCCACACACACTCGTTGTCTGGTTCATGTTTCATTCCTCGTCTATTGGTTCCCGGATTTCATCATATAATTCTGCCATTTTGTAGTCCTTTCATCTTCTGCCTCTTCCAGAATTTGTAGATGTTTATGCGTCATTCCTCGTCGTCTATCAGTTCCCGGATTTCATCATATAATTCCGCCATTTTGTAGTCCTTTCATCTTCCACCTCTTCCAGAATTTTTCCATTGAGGGCGCGCAGATGAGAGAGGGTGCCGTGACGGTTTGGAGTGTTGGACTGGGTCGTTCATTAGTGAACCCAGGAAGACTGGGGTTCCAGCAAGGCAGCTACTGGTCTTTGTAGCTCTTTCCCTCATATCCATCATCCATGACGCCTTCTTGATAGCTCTTTTCGAGTCAACTTTTAAGCCAGTTGACGGCCGTAGCACTAATCGTGCAGTAATGTTACGTTGCCGATATTTGACACACACACATCATGCATTGGCTTGCGCTCACCTCTCCACTTCACTCGATCGCAGTCGCTTTTTCATTCGGGTTCAGCATACTTCCTAATCCTTGAAGGGAAGGATACTTGCTGCTCTTTTTCCTATATATTCTTGTCACATATCCTTTTCGTCACCCAGCACTAGCGGCTTGAGGAAACGCTTACTGTCCTCTCGTATACTTATCACTTCCAACTGTGCTTTTATACGGTTACGTTTCATCACTCACCATCACCATCCATCCCATTTCCTTTCATTTATTATCAATCCGAATACACATTGCCCCGTTCACGTTCCTACTCCTTGTCTATTGATTCCTGGATCAGTTCCACAATGATTCAGAAGACTCGCTGTTGTTTTTAACAGGTTCGTGTACACTTCTAGGTCGAGGAATGTGCGGGTCTTTCTTACCTTATCCTGCAGATTATCATGCCGTCGGCCAAAAAGAGGACCGTGCCGCAGGGTTGCCGACCGTCATACACAAGCGAGAATGACAAGGGAAAATGACTAACCAAGGCCTATTTAATGCTCACAGAGCGCCTCTCGCAAATCTTTGCCACCTTCATCATGCAAAAGGCTCCTCTATCCCTTATCAACCACGATTCTGTCGCGAAAGGCGTGCCTGCCTTCACCACCACGAAACAAGGGCAACCAGCCAATATTGCTGTCGAGATATGGGATGAAATCTTCTATCATGTTAACGCAGATGCTAAAGACCCCTTCCACCTTGCTATGCATGCAACGCATCGCCTCATCAACAGAACAATAGGAGCGGTAGCTGAGAGGAAGTTTTTTGAAGAGCTCTTTCTGCCTGTGGAATACCGACGAAGGATGATCCAATGCATGAGGCTTATGGTGGCGAAACCGGACCTCGCAAATCTTGTTCGTGACATCTACATTGAATTAAGGTAAGTTTTTGTATCAAGAATCGCTCGACTCATTTGCTAAATGCCCCTTCTCACTAGCTTCGACCTAAACCTCTTTAGTGTAATCACGGACGTCACCAGTGGGCTTGGAAACATGAACAATCTGCGCATTCTTCAAATGAGAGTGACCATCTCTTGGGACTGTCGAGGGGCCCTTCACTCAATCCTTAGCCAACTCCAATTCCCCTCGCTCCAGGAGTTTGCATATCATGGAGGAATCGTTCCGGAAATCCAGGTCTTTGTCACGAAGCACGCACCGACCATTCGGCTGCTAACTCTTGATGGCGACGAAATGGGCGAATTTATAGGTCCAGAGCCCCAGTATCCCGTGCTTCTGCACTCCTCGGTGCCTAGACACACCCTAGCTCAAATTCTCAGAGGTGGCGCTCCTAGCTTGCAAAGCTTTCATACGCCATTCGAATCGACTTCAGAGGATGTAATCGTTATGGCTCGCCAGCTACAGCAGACTCGTGGAACAGCCATGATTGAGCTAGCGCTAGTTGCTCATGACGATGGGCGACAACTCTTTTCCATTGTAGAGGAATCTTTTCCTAATCTGCGTTCCCTCACGATCCTTCTAACAGGGTATCTCGTCGCAGCCTTGGATGAGTCGGAGTTGAGCAACCAGGTTAGTCATTGCTGTAACCCTAATCCTTCTGAACTGACAGCGACATTTCCTCTAGGCAGTTGGAAAGGCGGCTCTTTCTTGCTTTCGTAAGTTAACCCAACTCAACAAACTGTTCTGGGGAAACATGGATGGTTATCACGGAGACTGGGATCGAGGTTGGAACTTCCTGGGACCGCTTCAAGAGGCCAATCCTGGGCTTATCTCCGTCACACTACCAGGTTAGTAATGTGATAAACCTAGGAGGAAAAGCTTTCTTACCACCCATTCCACAGACTCTGGAGTATGGCATGCGGTTGGCCCGGGTATTTGGATCCCTTTCTGCGGAGGAGGCGGGCCTTTCTTGTGCAATCAGGGGTGCCACTGGTTAACGTTTAGCGTTTACTATGGCAACTACTCCCCCTTACCAGCCCTGCTTGACCTTGTGGAGCAAGAGATCCTTCGAAGGCTTGAGGACGCCTCACCGGGCAGGAAAGAGGACATGGAGCTAGTACAGAATTTCCGCAGAAACCCTAACGATCAGCCTTTGGATGAGGTGTCTGGGTTGGTAGGAGTAATATCTCGTTTGGGTTTCTTCAGGGGATAAGAGTTTCGAAACGTAGCCTCACCTTTCTTGGTCATTTACGACAACAATTGTACAACTACCGCCAATCACGACCTTTCTATTGATGCACAATAAGCCTAGCTACGGATCGAGCTTTTGAAAGTTTTATAGGGAAGCTCTGCGTTGACGGCTTCACTTGCAATCTTCGCTCGAAACTGTGTGGTTTGACGCTCATGCAGCGCTTCAGAAGCAGCCATTGACCCCACTGATGAAGGAAACGAGGAGGGAGATGAAGATGAAGATGACGAAGAAGGCGTACGCTCAGACCGTTGGCGTGCCGTCTGCTGCCTAAAGGAAGAAAGAGAGGATGCAGGGCCTACTTGGCTCTGCCATGGCAGGGACGGGCGGCCAGCATTGTGCCGAATCTCGCATGACAGCAAGGCATCGGACGCTTGACTGAAGGCATGTAGCGGAACACGCCTTTGGTAGAGCCGTAGATCCGACATGCCTTTATTCATGAAAGATGCTGGGTTAGTAAAGATGCACACCAGACGACAAGCGAGTATGACAAAAATGGATGACCATTCACGGCCTGTTATAAAGGCTCGAGGCTCGAGGCTTGCTTCACTCCAACGTGCAAGCACCCATGAGAACGCCAGAATCTGGGAGTGATAACCTCCCTGTCGTCTCTAACCTATCACAGCAGCAGAGGGCTCAGTTGGCGATGGAAATATGGGACCAAATCTTCTATCACTCCAATGCGGACGCAAAAGACCCCTTCCACCTCTCGAGGCATGCCAGTCATCGCCTGATCAACAGAACCCTAGGAGCAGCAGCGGAGAGGAGGTTCTTTGAGGAACTTTTCCTTCCACACGACTACCCGGAGAGAATGATAAAATGCATGAGACTAATGGCAAAAAACCCAAATTTTGCTGAGTTAGTTCGTGACGTCCACCTGGAAATAGAGTACGGCTCATTCTTTCATCTGATAAGCTCTACTGACCATCCTTCATGCCTCTAGTTTCAACCGCTTTTCTTACAACACCCTTAGGACCATTATCGCCGGGCTTCAAAACATGAAGAACCTGCGTATACTTCACATACAAGTAGAGCTCCATGACGAATCGAAACCTCCATCTTTATGGGGTCAGCTTCATTTTTCCCAGCTCGAGCAGCTATCCTATTCCGGAGACATCGACCGAGAAATCCACGCCTTTATGTTGCGTCACGCCTCTACCCTTCGGCTCCTGAACCTACAGGGTGAGGAGTCTGGCCAACTCTCTGTATCAGAACCAGCCTTCCCAGCCCTCTATCATATCCGCTGTCCAATACGCACGCTGAGGCTGATTCTCAACTGTAGAGCCCCTTCTCTGAGGAGCTTCCAAGCGTTACCGGAAACGTCTACTGGAGATATGATGACCATTGCCCAGTGGCTGAAGGCAGAAAGAGGAGTGGGGATGGTTAGTTTGGAGCTTGTTGTAGCTGACTTTGGGCAAAGAATATTCTCTTTTGTCGAGGAGTCTTTTCCCAATCTGCAGTCGCTTTCGGTGTTCTGCTCGCTAGATCGCACCATTCCCTTTGTGGAGGTGGATTTGACCAACACGGTTCGTCTTTCATTTAGTTCGTTCTTCGTAGACTGACGCCCATACCCCGACTCAGGAAATCACGTCGCCAGCCTTGTCATGCTGCAGAAGGCTAAGCCAACTTACGCATTTGGAGTGGCAGCACTTAGATGGATATCACGGTGAATGGAGTAGTGGCTGGGATTTTCTCCTTCGGCTTCAACAGATCAACCAGAACCTATCCTTCGTAACGCTACCTGGTCAGTCAAGTCAAAGGAACAAATTAACTTAGCTAATTACTTCACCAACAGACTCTGGAACATGGCGTCGCCTCACCCCAGGTACTTGGATTCCAATATGCGGAAAAAAGGGGGTGTATACCTGTAACGAAGGGTGTTATTGGCTGACTGTCAGCATTTCCGAACACACTTATCCCTTCCTAAGCTCTTTGCTCTCGGTATTAGAGACGACGCTCATTCGAAAGTCTGAGGATTCTTCCCCGACCCGCACCTATGGTATGGAGCTCATTGGAAGTTTTCAGCAGGGTTTAAAACCGAAAACCTTGGACGATGCCGCCGAGTTGGTAGGACTAGTGACGAGCCTAGGGCTCTTTTGTTGAGGACCTGCTTCAAGCTTATATTTCTTGATTATTTATCAACCTCATGTACGATCTGCTTCAACGAATTGAACTAAATGCTAGAATAAACGGTGATGATTTGTTGCAGAATATGCGCCCGGTTAGCGCACAACCAAGTTTGGACTGTCCATGAATATCATTCGTCGGTTTGTCCATTCATTCGTCGGTTTGTCCATTCATTCGTCGGTTTGTCCATTCATTGAGTTGATGAACATTAAACGTCAATTTATTGAGCTTAAGTTATTCTTACATAAATTATTCTTGTCCAAGGCTTTAAACTGTGACTGTGTAGAATTAGAATGGAGGACTCCATTGAAGGACGTAGTAAAACATCAATTGATGAACTGTATGAGGGTTATTTTATTGCGCAATACACCTGATACAATCCATTAGTACGCTTATACGTCAAGCGTATATTTTGGTACTTCCTGTGTGCAAAAGAAATCGTCTCTCATGTGATAAATGTGGGGTCAAGTTGCGACGGTGAGGACAGGAGCGAAGAAGCAGAAAAATCGTGGATTTATACTAGATATGTACTTGTACCAGAGTATGGACTTGTTAGATGGATTTGGATATCTCAGCTGATAAACGTGGGGTCAAGTTGCGACGTGAGGACAGGAGCGAAGAAGCAGAAAAATCATGGATTTATACTAGATATGTACTTGTACCAGAGTATGGACTTGTTAGGTGGATTTGGAGTTCTCAGCTGATAAACGTGGAGTCAAGTTGCAACGGTGAGGACAGGAGCGAAGAAGCAGAAAAATCGTGGATTTCTACTAGATATGTACTTGTACCAGAGTATGGACTTGTTAGGTGGATTTGGATATTAATGAATGGGCATAATCGTAAAGTCATTAAGTAATGATAAGGAGCGTAATGGCGCATATAGCACCGGTCAAGAAAGAGGGAAATACGTGTCGCTTCGTGTGGTCAAGAAGGAAAATGTGACAGAAGAAAGAAGAGGGTATTGCGATGAGCAGAAGATTAGGGATTTAGATTGGTGGGGGGTTTGTGAGGAATTAGATAAGGATCAAATAATTTGAAATCCTTTATGGTTCGAAGGTGATCGTAACGGATAAGAGATAACGTCTCTTGAATATCAGTAGGCAAATGGTGGATGGGTTTGAACCCTACAGTATGGATAGGTCGCCAGGTACGTAGAAGCTGCAACCAGCAGAGATAAAGCCAAAGCTCTATCCCCGGGTTAGAGAGTACAGTATCTGGAAAATTAGAGTTAGATCGCTCGACAGCACCTGAAGAATAGGCTTACCTTCATCAATCATCCAGCTGTAACTTTCCGTGAGACCCTGCGCCCATACGTGAAGGCGATTAATAGCTAACCATTTGTCGGTGGGCCACTGCAAGTCGTTCTCCAGTATTGAAGAGTATGAGTGATAATTGACGCCAATGATTAGGCCTTTCTGAGTGGAAGGCAGGCCGTCCTGCTCTAGTTCAGCACCTGCTTTCAGGAGTATGTCAAGTGCTGAGTCGTATCTCTGGACTTCATCCATGTTACCGTACTTTGCTTGCTCTACCTTGTCATATCCTCCTCCGATCACTGACAAGGCATCGCAGACAGTCCCCTCGGTTCTGATCAGCCACGAACCCCAACCGATTTTCTGCGCGGATAAGTCGACTCCCAGGTAATGAGAAAGTGCGACTTCTGAATCATGAACTATGGTCCCATCATCGAACAGAGCCTGCTCCGAAACGAACTTGCTCTGATCGCAAAAATCACCACCAAGCAGCAGCGGCTGGTAGAAAGGGGACGGAGAGAGGGACAGTAAAGATGGCGCAAGTGACAATGAGGCGGATTGGGTGGAAGGCGATGTGAGTGACTTTGTGCTGTGGTATTGCCGGTTCGATTCCGATACATGACGTGGAATAGGATGCTGGATTTCTGAAGGAAGGGGCAGGGAATGCTGATAGGCAAAGGTCCCAATCTTCTGTAATAAGTCCGTTTGGGCTTCCTGCTGTAGCTCGTCGAAAACAGAGGTGACTGAGGCTAGGCCGAAGATGATGAAGAAGTGGCCCACACTCTTGTAGGGATAGTTGACTTGGCGATAGTCAGCACGTAGGAAGTTGTCCAGTGCGGCATGGCTGGTGGGTGAAGAATGAGCCAATGCGTGAGCATGGGTCTCGAAAGAATATGATGGAAAAGAGTCTATGAGATCCTTCCAGGAACCAAAGGCTTTAAAGCCCTCCATCTTTGCTGGAGGAGCGTGGTTAAGTAGCGAAGGAGCAGTAGCCATCGCAACTTCCACTTCCGGGTGGCTTCCCATGCAAATATCCCGAAGCAAGGGTGTCAAGTAATGGATATTGGTAGAGGCTTCCTTTTGAATCCTCTGTAGGATAAAGGGTACTGGGGTGGTGAGGAAGTTGTCGTGTTTTGAGATCCATATACCGGGGAATAAGACCTGCCATAACGTTCCGACATCTACAACCTGACCATATAAGTGGCTTGCTAGAAAGCAATGGATAGAGAACGCTTAGGGTGAAAAAGTCAGTGTCATCCTGAAGTGTCAAGTTTATGAAACGCACCTTGACTGCCCTCAATCCCTGAATTCTCGAGCTCTAGCCATCCCGTCCCACTCAGAGACATCGTCTTTAAGACGACGAGGTCTGATTGAAGAAAAGAAAAATTAAAGGAATGGAGGTTGAGTAGTAGAGGAAAGGGAAAAGGTGAGCACATTTTCTGAGGGAGCTGACTTTATAGGTAGACGGGGAAGAGTTACGTTCCAACGCTTATCGGACGTTGGAACGCTTGTCGGCAGCACGAGTAGCTCGGAAGTGCGGCACCGGAGATTGCCATTTCCGCTTGTATAATTTGAGTTCCTAAAAAGTGTTATCTGATTTCACTCAATAAGAGCCATGGACACCAATCCACCACTCTCCGACGTCAACGCTCTGCTGAACACCATTCGTGAACACTATCACTCTTTCGTGGAGGTTATTGGAGTCATTAGCTCACGTGAGCTTGACGCCTATCCCATCCAGAGGTTCGGAGAAGACCTACAAGAGTTTGCTAGAATTGTAGATCAAGTGCGCTTCAATTAATCAGCCTCAGCATCTCTTGTAATTCTCTTTACAGTATGGAAATGTCTTTGATAATCCGGAAGAGCTGGATTTGTTGAAGCAAAATCTACAAAAGATGTTAATTGACGTCCAATCACTTTACGAACACTCAGTAAACTCTACCCATCACGGTCGGCCTCCCTTGGTGCAGCGAGAATACACAGGTGGTCGAGGGCGTCCAAAAACCACAATCAACCCAGATTTTCTACGTTGGGCCTATACCCAGAGGTCAATTACCGGGATCAGTAGGTTCTTAGGAGTGGGTAGAACAACAGTAAGGCAGGCGCTATTAGACTTGGGCATAGCACCACCTGGACAAGACCCCTTTCCCGATCGAAATCAGCCCGAAGTCGAAGCTCAGCCTGACGAGTTGTTGGATCCTGACGGAGAAATGCCTCCTCAATTGCCTGAAGATATTCCACGAGCACCTTCATCTAATAGAACATTGCCAGGATATCTTTCTGATATCACAGATGCTGATTTAGATGTCACGATCTTCCGACTCAAACTCCATTTTCCTCGAGCTGGCATCAGAATGCTTGATGGCATGCTTAGGCGCCTTGGTCATGTGGTACCGTATGAGCGAATACGCTTGTCTTTGGACAGGATTGACCCAGTTCATCGTGTTTTCAAAAGAATCACATTGCGAAGAAGAGGTTACAATGTACCAGGGCCAAACTTCCTCTGGCACCATGATGGTCAGCACGGTAAGAATAGCCTCCTTGTTATTCGTATTTGTATCTAATTGATTTATTCTAGGTTTGATTCGCTGGAGAATAGTCATACACGCTTTTGTGGATGGCTATTCTCGCCTTGTCACTGGCATAAAAGCCAGCAATAACAACCGTGCACAGACGGTGTTGCTCCTTTTCCTAGCTGCAGTTGCGGTGTATGGAATACCTTCAAGGGTACGAGGTGATCACGGAGTGGAAAACTTGCTGGTTGCGGCATTTATGGAGTATGTTCGCGGCGCAGGTAGAGGCTCTTACATCTGGGGCCGGTAAGTGCATGATTATATCAGTACAAAACTAGTTCACCTAGTCATCAGTAGTTCAGTTCATAACACTCGAATCGAAAGGCTTTGGGTGGATGTCAAGGTTGGAGTAGTTCATACCTGGAATGAGCTATTTGAAGATCTTGAAGTTCGTTTTGGGCTGGAACACCTCAACCTCAACCACCTCTGGCTGCTTCAGTGGCTCTTCCTCCCTGTAATCAATGATCATCTCCAGTTCTGGGCAGAATCTTGGAATAATCACAAGATCACAGTTCGAAATGGCCCTAATCGAAGCCCTCACAACTTCTTTGGATTCGACATGTTTGCTTGCGGCTTTCGAGGAGATGCACTGCAGTCCCTTCCCATGAACGAGGAGGAGCTGGAGGTGTTTGGAGTAGATTGGGAAGGACTGTATGATGACCAGCTTTTAACTTCGCTTCGACAAAACTATGTCCATGATGGCGGAAATTCATGGATCGGACGTCGGGGTCCACCACCGGAGCTGACCGAGGTGTCATGTGACCCTCCGCCTTGCTCTCTTTCAGAAAATCAGGTTGCCGAGCTCGGCAGGTATCTCGAGCACCTCCCAAGAAGCTCTAAAAGAGAAGACGTAGTAAATTTATGGACAAATGCCCTTGCTTATGCCAGATTAATGGCTCCTGATGTATTTTAGATTCTACTTCTTGAATCCCATTATTTTTACTACGAGCGCCCAACTGTTTGAGCGCCTGTGGTCATAGATTACGAGATAACTCGGGTAATCTCAAAATACGACCACGGTTCACGGTTCACTTTTACCATTACGGTAAGGTCACACTTCATGGATATGCCAACTCTCTAGCAGGAACACGGAATCTAAAGCAAAGTTCACGGGAAATAATTTCAAGCTCACGTCAAGCCAATGTGCTTATTTTTACTACGAGCGCCCAACTGTTTGAGCGCCTGTTGTCATAGATTACGAGATAACTCGGGTAATCTCAAAATACGACCACGGTTCACGGTTCACTTTTACCATTACGGTAAGGTCACACTTCACGGATATGCCAACTCTCTAGCAGGAACACGGAATTAAAAGCAAAGTTCACGGGAAATGATTTCAAGCTCACGTCAAGCCAATGTGCATTCCAAAACTACGAAATTAGGCACAAGACCCCACTGACCACAATCTAGATGAAGTGAAAACACAGTCTAGTTTCTTCTTTGTACGCCCATCACAACCGCAAGCAGGGGGAATTGGAAACGGAATCAGAACACAAGGAACTGGGAACATTAGTTGACACACATCAAATGCAAAACCACGGCAATAGAACAATGCCGGGTACGCGTAGGCCAACCATTTTTGGAGAGAAACACGGGATTTTTAAGTAGGAGCACATCAAATTGAGTAGGATTTCTATAGAAAATAGGAGTATAAAGTACGTTTTCGAGTACGGAGCACAATTTACACTGAAATATGGGTTCATAACCGACGACTATTCTTATTCTTGACACTCCCGAAACGAGTGAGGACCCTGGTAGCCATGATGCACGTTCGAAAGTGTCGTCAGAAGATGGTACCGCGTTGCAAACCGACCGATTTAAGTCCTCGCACATGTGCACTGTTGTCGAAAATGGAAGAATGAGGTCCAGTCGAAGCCCGAACAGCTGGTTTGAAAGAATTCCTTGTGTTGAATTTCTGGAATACCGATGATCCTATAAGGTTCTGGCCGGTTAAAAGGAAGAGGTACTGAATTGAGGCCCAAACGAAGGGTGGAGACAGAATGAGCAATGGATTGGCGGGGTGGAAGCTGGTGGAAGGGGGACAAAAATAGTACAAAAATAGGCGCTTATGAAATTCCTCGGCCAATCCTCCAAGATTTTTTGAACCTAGCTAACACAGAACTAGGGTACTATAGGCGACAATAGTCTCGTGTAGGTATTATAGCAGGGAATTTAGTAAGTCGTGTGGTTCGTCTGGCTCATAAATCAACACGTTGTCCTCTACTGCCTTAGTGCGCACTTGGAGATAATCCATCCTTTTTATCCTCCGTGGTAGGATCAACTTCGTCAGGATAGAGCTATCAATATTACGGTCAGTATCTAGAAACATACACGAAAGCATTACCGAACCTTTCCCGGGTTAAACAGCCCCAGTGGATCCAGCGTCCTCTTGATCGTCTTCATGAG
This sequence comes from Paramarasmius palmivorus, assembly GCA_037176845.1. Lineage (NCBI taxonomy): Eukaryota > Fungi > Basidiomycota > Agaricomycetes > Agaricales > Marasmiaceae > Paramarasmius > Paramarasmius palmivorus. Next base: position 273,448 of record JAYKXP010000072.1, on the reverse strand, counting down.
TTCAACAGTCCCTTGTCCAAGTTCCTCAACCAGATATTCCTTCTTTCCAATCCCGACTCCATGTTCACCCGTACCTTCACACATTCAAGTCGATGTCCAAGTAGACAAATGCCAGAGTACTCACATGTTCCATCCAGCTTGATAGCTCTCTCCACCATTCTATGCACCGCATCCTTGGCTCTCTTGAACTCCTCCTCGTTTCGGAATAGTATCAAGGCATGGAAATTGCCATCTCCGACGTGCCCAACAATCGTAGATGTCAACCCAATCTTTGATAGGTCATCTTTCGTCTCGTACACCAAATCAGGGAGGCGAGATACCGGGACACTATCATTCCTCAGCAACGAGTAGCGTACAGTAGCACACAAAACTTACCAGACATCTGTGCTCCAGCCTCTACTACCCTCAACTAACGCTAAACCTGAATACAACGCATTCTTCCGGTCGTGCCACAGGTCTTCTGCTTCCTTTGCATCCTTAGCCAATTGAAAGCCAGTTCCGCCATGGCGCTCTACGACCTCCTTGACCACTCGGGCGGTGTCTTGAAGTGATTCGGCGGAATGGCCCTGGAGCTTGAAGAACAGCGAATCCCGTTCAGGCCACTGGTGGCTCGATTGGCCGTACAGGTTCACGGCACGCATGAACACATCATCAAGCAGTTCGACACACTCTATTGAACACGAATCAAGTACTGAACAAGCGGTACAAGGACAATTATACGCACGGATACCGACACCTTGATTCATGACATCAATCACTGCCTCCGTAGCTCTCCGCACATCTGGGAAATGTACGACGGCGACTGTCGTTTTCTGAACAGGGGCAAGTCGAATGGTCACTAAAAGAGTAATTAAGCGAAGAGAGCAAGGGCGCGAGGGGAACTTCTCACCTTCGGTAACAATTCCCAGTGTTCCTTCGGCACCGATAAATAGTTTTGTCGTGTCGAAGCCTGCGGAAGATTTCCTCGACCTTCTTCGCGTTTTGACTACTTCTCCCGAAGGTAATACAACTGTCTATATGTAGATCGGTGTCAGGGTAAACGAGACCGGAGTGAATATGCGTTCATACCGCGTTTAGGAACCATTCCCCCTTGCTTGTGCCATATCTAACCGCATTTGCTGCAATTCATAAGGTCAGTAAAAGTCAAGGAACAAGTCATAGACGCACTTCCGGAGCATCCAGTACTCAGCATACCGCCGATTGTTGCACCTGGCGCAGGATCTATCTGAAAACACGTCTATCTTGGGTTACGCATCATTGCCTAGACTACTCACCGGGAAAAATAATGGAATACCTGAGTAGATACCAGTTAGAGATAAAATGATGACTTACAGAAAAAGACAGCGCACCTTTCTCTCTTAGAGCATCATTAATCTCCATCCATCCCACACCAGGTTGGCACACCAAGTCCGAATCAGCCTCTACGATGCGCGTCAAATTCAGATCAAGAAGGTCCTAAAAACACGGACCGTGAATTTCCAAGATTTTGTTCATGTGCGAGACATCAACGCAGATACTTCCGAAACGAGACTGCGGGTAGCAATGTGAGTAAGAAATGTATTCCACTCGTCTTCCGAGTGCGAGCAGAGTAAGGTGGTATGACTCACTCCTCTCGTATGACCTTCGAGACTGGTCGCGCCGGAGTACGGTGTAATCGGCATACGATACTTGGTAGCGATCTTCACAATCTTGACAACGTCCTCCGTCGACAGAGGATATACAACCACCGTGTGAGGGGTGCCTACGAGCCTGTCAGTCTGTGCGAGTATTTCGGGGGAAACTTTGACGCGTTACTCACCGGGATGGTAATCGTTCTCTGAAAACCCGTGGATTCGCAACTCCTCTGGATCCGTGGTGACAGCATCTGGGTCGTGTTTGAACGCCCCACGAAGCTCTTCTATTGCCTTGCGAAAGTCTTCAGGAGTACCGTATTGCCCAAATTGCGACTTGGACTCGGGTTTATCCACCTTTTGCTCCTTCGGACTGGCTAGCGCGTATCCCAGCAGCCCAGATAGAATAGAGGTCCCGGCCAAAAGTAAAGTCGTCCTCGAACTAAAGAATTTGGGGGAAGGGGTAGTGGTAGTGCTTGTGAAGCGTCGTCCGCGTGCGAGATTGACGATACGGCTTTGGCAGGCCGGCGCTCGAAGCTTCAAGCAACGAGCAAAGAAGCCCGTGCTCATTGGTAAGAAGAAAGAGTGAGTCGTCACGCCATTCTGCGGCGAACGGCTTGTGCATCGATTTTCAGTGATGACAACTCGTGCACGAACCTGGAACACAAAACCAGACTTGGCAGTTCCCGCACAAGTCGGACCGCGTCAGGCCGGCGGTATGCGCCGGAAGTTTCAGGGCCGGCAAACACCTAAAGTGGACCTGAGAAGTCAAGCCAAGTCAAAACCTCGGTCTTTTAGAGGCCTTTAGCTACAAGATATGTACAAAACCGCGGACCAGGTACACCATGTTCAAGGAAGACAACTAAGTAGACTACCTAGTCTATCCAAAACGAATTTCTGCGTGTTCGCATCCGCGTCAAGCGTATTCTTCGCCTGAAAGACGCTGACGGTCGCAAAACATCCTGCCTCCGCGTTTATCACAGCAGATTCGTCCGGTAAATGACTTGTTCCACACGTAGTCACATCCCTGAAAAGCTTCAAAGGGTCCGGGAGCACTCTCGTCAGAATAAACTTGAAATCATCTGAGGATGCACAATTTGTCGTATTCGTCCGGACATAATTGACGTTGAGACTGATTCCTGGGGGTAAAATTGGTCCACCAGCTGCACCTGCAAGCAAGGCGTTCACGAATCGAACACCGACCCCACCGTAAATACGGGCGGCCAAGCTGCCTGAAGATGTCGGATCAGATTCCAGGGTTGTGAACGATGCATGTGGAAGCCCGGTTCCAGAGATGGCAACAGAAGGAACCCCTTCCTTTGCAGCTTCACTTGCGGCGCCACTATACCTAACGTCAATATTGAGAACTTGATTCCCAAAATGCACTTACACAGTTCCAGAACCGATAATAACCCCAACGTTGTCTAACGGATGTTCGTGGATTCAGAGTATGGCCTAGATTGAGATAAAAGTATCTTACGACCGGTATTGGGGCCACTGACGACAAAGTCTGGTGGATTACCATCAAAGAACTTCGGAGCGAGTGTTCGTATACCAAACTTGACGGAGTCCGCAGGGAAAGCATTCACATAGTTTATCCGTGCTGCAATGAGTAAATAACTGAACGGAGTAGCCATCCGATATCGTGATACTTACGGTCGGAAGGATCAGAGCCTTCGGGTGGCGAAAGCGGTGGACAGGTATCGAATTCACATCCATCTACAACGACAACGGGATCTGTGGACAATGGCCCTGTGCCAGACATGTCCACTGCAGGAGCAGACAGAATAATCTATTATTAGACAGTGAGCTGACGGCTGAACTCAAAAAAAAGGATTAACACACGTCGTAGCCCGCATCTCGAAGAGCCTCGTACTGGGCTCGAATAGCACCAGTCGCCCAACCGTCATCGTTGGTCAGTACAATCCGTTTTTGGCACACTGCGATTCCAACCAAGAAGGAGAGTACTGTAAAAGTCTTGAGCTTCATGACAGTAACTGCGGAAGCTTGGTCGAAAATCACGTCTTGGGTACCGTTTTATATGGGAATATCCATCCATCCATCATGGGATGAGGACTGCCTATCCGCATATTTCGCCTATCCCGCTTATTTTCCCCCGTTGCTTATTCTGTGATTCTTGCACTAAGCAAAACATAGTTTTGGACCCCGGCGGCCGAAGAGCACCTAGAGCAAAGGTTGTTGGATGAACGTGCTATAGGTTGGCTCTCAAGAATATACTCCATGGGGCGCCAGTGTCATAATCGAAGTTGAACCCCTCGTGGACGCTGTCTTGACGAAAGGAAGGTTCACATGTCAAATGTGCATGGACTCTCAAGCTGTCTGACTTGCGAACACTTTCCACATGGGTAAGCCAGGGTGAGATAATGAAAGGAATTTTATGCTCCTCACCTGGTCCAATATCATGCCATTTTTCAACTACACCGGAGTTATTCCTGCTTCTGCATGAATGAATTCAGAATACCTCGAAGGTCGAGAGAGGAAGGTTGTGGTAGATGATAAACCAAGATAGGAAAAAGATAAGATTGATCTCGATGCTGACGCAAACCGGCCGGCAACATACAACCCTGACTACTGCTCGAGTCTCCGGATCCTTTCCTGCTCATTGCATTCTCATGAAGCCTAAAGTTTTATTATCAGCTCGAGGACAGATAGATTGCGTTGACTGTGGACTTCGCTCAGTGGCAGGTAAGTAATGTTCTCACCTGGTAAAAACAAAACACAACTACAGCTTCAAAGGTGCCCAGGGAATCATCGCAAAAATTACCGCTCGACGAGTTGTCACAAAACTCGTCTTGAGCCATAACGAACTCGGGGATGATGGATGCATTGTGCTATTCACTTTCCTGGGGTCTGCAGTTGGGAGAAAGTATCACATAACGGAGATTAGCCTCAACTCGAATGGCATTGGTGACAGAGGACTAGAAGCTATTTCCTCTTATCTCGTGGGGAACGTGCACTTGAAAGAGCTATATTTGCAGAACGTGCGTCTTCTGGTCGATCTTCTTTAATGCCAATACTAACTTACCTCTTAACAGAACAATCTGACAGCCAATCCAGCAGTGGCGTTGGCATTTGCACGAGCACTCAATCGCTCGAGACTTCGGTTTTTATCACTGACAACCAACCGTGCTCTATCGGATGCATTCGTGCAAGTGTTTATACCCGCCCTTGACTGCCCCACTCTCGGAGAATTACATCTATCGGCAACAGACATCACATACCGCTCTGCAGCATGCATTTCGGACTTCATTACTTCACCACGCTGCCAATTGGATACTCTTAGACTCAATGGAAATCATCTTGGTTTTCGGGGTGTCCGAAAGATCATTGGAGCGTTAGAAAACGGAAACTTCACTCTCTTGACCTTAGAATTGCATGCCAACCAGATCGCGGTCGCTACTATAGGTGGCAGTGACAACACGTCGGACGAAGATGACGACGACTCGGTGGGCCCGGAGTCGTGGAAACTCGTGGAAACTTTGTTATCTCGTGTAGTAACGAGGAATAAACACCTGAAGCAGGCGGTCGAGAAGGATGCGCTTGAGCTGCTTGTGTACGCAAGGGCAGTCCTCCTGCGGACAGGCCGAAGCCCCACACGCGGTACCGGTGCGGTAGCAAAACCATGCTCCACCTCATGCACATGCATACCAGTCTCGGGTGGTTCGACGCTTGTCAAAGCTACCGAGACATCCCTCAGTCACTTCCCCTTCATTTCGTTACCAACAGAGCTGCAGCTATATATCCTGTCCCTCCTCGCACCTACATTGTCACCAACGCAGCGTCTGAACATATTTACATATGCATCCTCACCAACTACTCTCCCTCGTCTACTTCCATGCCTATCGAGTTCATCGAGCAATCCAGACTCCAAACTCTGCATACCAGATCCAACGACGAGCATGATGGGGACTCCGAATATGGGTCCAGTCGAGTCGACGGAGCCGAATACCTCTCCGAAGCTTTTGAAACCCCCGGTGTGGCCGATTGTGGGGCGGCAGAGAGGCGGATGTGCTTCCGGAAAATGTATGGGTGGGTCGAATAGCGTTCTTTGCCACCGGATGCAGGAAAGGACACGATGGCTAGAAACAGTGAAGTGCACGGCATACGATCCTACGGAGGCAAAGTAGAGTTCGAGGGGGGTTTAGTAGTGCACGCATTGTACAGTATCGTCAACTTCAGGAGATTGTATGTATTAATTGATTTGTTAGTATACATGGCGTTACGTTTTACTACACCTAGAAGTCCATGGATCAACTCGTATTGAACTGGATCAAAAGCAAATCAAAAGCCATTCTATGAAGGATTCATCACGTTTTCTTGGCTACAACTCTGTAAATGGCTTCCTGAATGAGTGACTTTATCACAGTATTAGTCCTCGAAGCAGAGCATAACTCACATTGACAAATAACCCAAGTATTTGCATTCCCTTCGTGAGAGCCATATAAACTTGGGAAGACTAAAATCAAGATAAATGCAAATACATATTTTGTTTAAGTAAAGAGACCTTTAGTACCTTGGATACTGTTCACAAGAGAAGGTTGAATGGAGAAGTACTCTTTCCAACACCGGACACTGGGCTAGTATCCCAGTATTGATAAGACTCGAAGTATCGTCAAAGCTTTCTTGATGCAGCTTTGTCTGACCTAGGCTGGCTTGACCATTGCAAAAGAGCGCGCTCGGAAACCAGTCAAAGCTCGTATATCCGCCCAAGATGTCGATAGCTTGAAATAACTTCTACGTTGGTGTTGCTGCCTATGAATATATTCGAGCCTTGAGGATCTTTGCTTCTGGGGGTGCCCCAGGCCCTCATTGTTAAGGGAGTTTCAACTTGAACCTGGTTTCAACGACTCTTGCAGAAAGAGGATGATGTGCGTGGGAATTACACCATGGGATCGTGACCAGCAGCGTGCCTCCATTGCGTGACAAGTTACAACCTTCTTCCCCGCGTCTACTATTCCACATCGGACTTTTATCGCACTACAAAGTAAAGGAGAAGACCGAAAAAGATACAATGAAATCCAGCAAAATTCTTTACGGGATTCAACAATCATAATCGTCATCTCTCAATATCGGTCTTTGAACGGTATCCATCACTTTTATCCCTTCGTTGGCTCGAGATACTGATTTTTTTTTTTTTGATGACAGCGATATTCGCTTCGTCTTCGTCTCCACACCGAGGAAACTGGTTGCTGGTATGGTGTACATGTGATGGTTCTCTTTCTGGGCTGTCAGTTCAGTCTCGCCCACAAGTTCGAACATCTAGAAGCGGTACACGTGCCCCAAAACTTCGCTCACATGGATCCAGGCACTTCAAGTCAATACACGCTTGCCGAAGAGTTCGACCTGCGCCGTCCAAATGATCGCTTTAGCCTCAAGGCAACAAGACACAAGTACTGCACCCTTCTCGCCTGGCTTTAGATCGCACGCACGTTCCCTGGTCTGTGGCAATCGCTATATAAGAACTCCATGGACTTTTAATGATTTCCATCCCTCCGAGCCATGAAAATTCTTTTGTTCTTCTGTTATGCTGCTGCAACCGCTGTAGGTCAACGTATCGTACTGACCAATGATGACGGCTGGGCTGTTGCGATGATTCGAGCTCAGGATGATGCTCTCAAATCTGCAGGTTACGATGTACGTGTATAGATTTCTGTGCATGCACCAGTCTCACATATCTATTAGGTCATTCTCTCAGCGCCCGCGGACAACAGGTCAGGAACTGGCTCGTCCAGTGCACCTCCAACAACCCTGCAATCACCTTGTCAATTCAATACTTGCCCTGCTGGTTCTCCACCCGAGGGATCGGATACTAACGATCGTAAGGAATCATATATGGGATCAATATACCCACTGACTCTGTGGTTTAGCCAAAATTAACTACGTCAACTCTTTCCCAGTAGATGCCGTCCGGTTTGGTATTCAGACCCTTTCTCCTCAAATTTTCGGAGCAGCACCCGACTTTGTCGTTAGCGGGCCAAACATTGGGAGTGAGTTTGGCTCTTTGTCACCGCCCACTTCAAATGGATTAATCGTTGTCAGACAACCTGCAGTCCCTTAGTGGCTCCGGAACTGTGTATGCATTTCATCCAAACACCAGTATCGTGCTAATCACCTTATTTTTGTAGCGGCGCCGCGACTGAAGCTGCTCTTGAAGGCATACCGTCGGTCGCATTCTCTGCATCGAGCAGTTCAGTCAGCTCTGTTTCCTTCACCACTCTTTCATCCTCACCCAATTCGAGCGGTACCCGTGCAGCACGCATCTATGCCGACCTCACCACCGAATTCACGAATACCCTTCTAGCTGCACCGAAGCCAATTCTGCCAGCTAACATCAGTATCAACGTCAACTATCCCCCAATCACGAGTCGTTGTGCTGCTGCGTCAGACTTCAACTTTGTATTGACAAGGGTAGTGCCCAACTCGAGTGTTACCGATGTCCGCACGTGTGGAACAACACACCTTCCAGGTGAAAGCAACACCATCGCGCGTTCTGACTGCTTCGTCAGCGTGAGCGTGATGGATGCACGCACCAAGAGCGATGTCCCTGCTTCTACCCAGTCTTTCGTGCTCAATCAGATCTCCAGTATCTTGTCCTGTCTTCCAAATTAGTCCATTGCTGGATACTTTTTCTCTCTTTATCGTGTAGCAACAATGGTTTTTGGTCTACTTCACCTGAAAGAAGCAAGAATTCAGAATGGCACCCTTCGATCCTTGAATATTTTGACATGTGAGTTTTACTCGCCAGAACCATACGGTCTGAATTGACACCATGCGCAAGTAGACATGTCTGTCAAGACCCGATGCACGTTCGAACATCAAGCCTCATCCTCTAGCATCTACTATGTTTTAGGTCGAGATACCTATAAAAGCTCTCCGAAGGATCGCCTCCCTAAGAGCGCCTGCATCACTATTCTTAGCTATGATGCGAAGTCTTCTCCTTCATTTCGCCACATCCGTTCTAGCTCAGTCTGGGAAGCGGATTCTAGTAAGCAATGATGATGGGTGGGCCACTGCGGGTATTCGTGCTCAGTACGAGGCTCTCAGAGATGCCGGCCACGATGTATGTTGGTTCCTTTACCTTTCGTTACAGGTACCGTGGGGTCTAAAATAGCTCTGTACAGGTTATTCTTTCCGCTCCAGCGATTAATCTATCAGGAACTGGTTCTCTGTCTACAGACCCTATTATCGTCTTGACTGGGTGTGAGTTCGACACCTGTCCTGCTTTATCTCCCCCACGAGGTTCTGATCCATCTGACCGTACGTATTCATACTCTAATTTCCCATAGCTGTTGTGCTTACATCTCGTGTACAGCTCGCATCAACTATGTTAATGCGTTTCCAGTGGACGCAGTCAAGTACGGCATACGGACCCTTGCACCGAAATTCTTTAATGGGGGTTCACTGGACCTAGTCATCAGTGGTCCCAATGTCGGGAGTGAGCCTTTTCGCCCTGGTGATGGCCTAGAAATGCAATGCTAAATTGGATAACAGGAAACCTGGGCATTAAAGTTCTTGGCTCCGGGACAGTGTGCGTCCCCCTGTTATGTCTGTTCAAGTTTTTTTTTGCGATTAAATCATCTACAGTGGGGCCGCCACTGAAGCTGCTAAAGAGGGTATACCCTCTATAGCTGTCTCGGGTTCAGCCTCGATCGTTCAGCAGATTTCGTACACGACCTTGGAAACTGATCCGAGTTCCGCTAGTACTATCGGTACACGCGAGTACGGTCAGCTCACTTTGCAACTTGCAAACGCCCTCCTCGCCGGTAGTGGGCCAGCCTTGCCTCCAGGAGTCAGCCTGAACGTCAACTATGGCGGCACAGATGGATGCCCATCCGCGTCAGATTTCAACTTCATTCTGACTAGGATATTTTCGGACTCTTCGCAGACGGATGTAGAAACATGTGGTACTACTCATCTGCCCAATGAAGAGGATGTCATTGCGCGTTCAGGCTGCTTCGCCAGTGTCAGTGTCCTCGACGCGAGTTCCAAGTTGGATGTGGATGCTACGACACAAGGGTTGGTGCTTGAAAGGCTCGGAAGTTTTTTGAGCTGTCTACCGAGCTAAAAAAAAGTTGCAGTACGCTTCAGTGTATACATAACCAGAGTGGTATATTTTGATGTGAAAGTCTGACCCACTTGACTCCTTGGTATCTGTATCTATCTTGTATCTATCTCACTCTCGATAACGGGTTCCACCCAAGTCCGCCCGTTGCCTCAACGGACTCTACTCTACACTGCATAGTGACCTGCCTATTCGTTGTCGAACCCAAATTCTGTCCAAACTCATCTATATCAGCAACGGAACCCGGAGTGTCACTGAAGCTCAGTCATCCCGATTTGTCCGTGTCCGAGCCATTTACGCCAACAAGTCTGACTACAAAGGTTTTCTTTACTTCGGAACGCAGTTCAGCCTAAAAGAGGTTGAACTCGTTTTCACTGGTGGAGACGAGCGAAAATGAGCAGGACGCGTTTCGGACCCATCGCCTCGCTCCTTCTCCTTTCACCGATTCTCATTGGAATACCCTTGTATGCTTACTGGGACCATATAAGTATGTTCCAGACTTGCTGTGAAAACTTACCAGCCTTGACCTTTTTCGTTTTTAAGCACTGCCGCAACCTCTAGAAGACCTCTTCGATCCGGTCACTCAATTACCTCAAATTTCCGAAACCAGAATCCTCAGCATCTCGAGATACTTGTCAGAAGACATCGGTTTTAGGACCCCAGGAACACTAGAACATGCACGTGGAGACGAATGGTTCTATCAGCAGGTGCTGGACGCGCAGAAAGAGTGCCAGCGTGTCATCAAAGAGAGTGGAAGGAAACTAGAATGTGAGGTGTGGAGACAGCAGGGAAATGGTTCTCATAGGTGCGCAACCAGTGTTTTCTTCTGTACTTCCTATTGACATCGTTTCAAAAGGTTTGATATGATGGGTGCCCGACTGTACAAGACCTATGTAAATCTCAGCAACATCGTGGTTCGAATTTCGAACGGTACGCCAGAAGGCAAGGAACACGCCGTATTGGTCAATTCACATCTGGACAGCACATTGCCTACACCTGGAGCTGCCGACGACGCGCTCTCTGTAGGAGTTATGCTCGAGTGCATGCGAGTGTTGGTCAACACCCCAGATTGGAGCCCACATCATTCCATTATCCTGCGTAAGCAGCCTCAGTGGACCTCGTTTCACATCATGTAATGATAGGTGACATTTATAGTGTGGAATAACGCCGAGGAGTCATTGCAAGATGGATCGCATCTATTCTCTACACAGCACCCAATATCGTCGACGTGAGTCGCCTTCTCTGTCATGCTGACCACGTCCTGACCCGAACATACTTAGTGTACGAGCTGTCATCAACTTGGAAGCTGCAGGAACAACTGGAAAAGAACTGTTATTCCAAGCAACGTCGGAAGAAATGATTGAGGCCTATTCCCATGTCCCCCGGCCTCATGGTACCATAGTAGCCAACGACGTGTTCAGCTCCGGAATTATCTTGTCTGAGTAAGATTTCCTCATCTTCATTCTCCTAAAGTTACTAAATAATTCCTGGTTGTAGCACTGACTTCCGTCAATTTCAAGAATACTTGAACGTCACTGGTTTAGATGTATGCCTGTCGATTTTCGTCGTGTTTGCAGGACTCATTCTCTCGCATAGATGGCAGTCGTTGGCAACAGCTATCTTTACCACATGCGCAAGGTACGAGAGCGTTCATCTCCAACTTCCCCAGCGCATGGATTCATACTCTTCCAGGATTTAGTGGAAAACATTCAACCAGGTGTAGCACAGAACATGGCCGAAAACACGCTGGCCCTTCTTCGTCATTTGTCTTCATCGGATTCGCAACTCTCATCCTTGACTCGGGGATACACGAAACCAACGACCGTTTATCTGAGCATGCTCGGTCACTTTTTCTTGTATTCTTTCGCGACTGCAAGATTGCTCTACGGGCTACTATTCGCTGCGTCTATCGTCATGATGCGGTCGATATTTATGCCGAGGAAGGATGATTTGAAATTCGGCACTCGCGCAGCTATCAGGGAAGGATTGACTTCCTCTACACTCGGACTGTTAGGGAGTATTACTACTGCGAATATCGTGGCGGCTGTGATGACCAAGGTGCTGCACAAGGATATGAGTTGGTACGCGAATGAATACTCTACCATCCTACTGTACGGTCCTCCAGCTATGTTGGGTGAGTTCCGTCATTGCGATAGACGAAATTCCGTGTCTTACGCAGGTTCATTAGGTGCACTTATTCCGCAACTATTCCTCGGGCCTGTAAACGAAGTCGCCGTATACTCCGCCACCCTTTTAATACAAGCTGCTGGCGCCTTCGGTATCCAGCTTCTCGGCGTTGGATCTGCTGGTCTCCTATTCTTCACGGCTAACTCTCTGTTTGCGTCGATGGTGTTAAACCCCATATTCTCCAAGTCACAGCGCAAGCTTTCTCTCGTGACATACGCCATTGGTGAATCTGTGCCTTTACTGTTTGCCACTCTGTGTGCACTACCGACGTTAGAAGTTTTCGTGCCATTGGTGGGTTCACTTTTATCATAGCTGCCAGTATTCTCACTACCTTGTAGGCAGGACGTATAGGCATTGCCAGCCCAACGGACCACTTGATGGCGACCATCGTATCAGCCTTAGGAGCAATCGGATTCCCGCTTTTCTTGCCTTTCATTCACCGTTTCGGAAGAAAGTTCCTCGTGAATAGCACCTTCGCAGCCAGCGTGGCCACGATCATTGTTATTGCAATATTCGCCGCGCGAGATCCCTTTGACGCAATGCATCAGAAGAGGGTATACGTTTTGCGTACGGAGAATGTGAGTTTGGTCTGCAAAGATGGTCTCGTTAGCTAATCCATTTATTCCATAGATAACTACTGGCGAACATCACCTACATATCTCAACATCCGATGCCGCACCTGGCTTCCCGGAACTCGTGCATGAGATCGCAAAGGAATTTGGAGGCGTCGAAAGGGTGCTCGAGAACGGTGAAGTTACACATGCAGGAGCAGAAGCCGTCGTGATGGACAAGTACAATGCTGATTGGGACCCAATGTACCCTTTCTCTCTGGTACATCAGTCTACTTCTCTACATTTATGTTTCCATACTCAATGGACTTCTTTGGCAGTTCTTATCTCCTTACAAGATACCTCTCTCGGTGGACTCCCACTACGTTTCGCCTTGGTCTGTCCCGGAAACCAAGTTCCATATCAAAGCTGTCGATGATGTGGTTGATGTGGCTGCCGAAACGCGTTCCCTGAAATTAGAAGTATATCATCCGGAATTAATCTGGACAGGTCCGTGGCGTGATTCCTATCGGTGTTTAGACTAATCGCTAATCCTTCTCTTTCTCTTGCCTTGTAGTTATTGCTTTCGATGCTCATGTTCTCAAGTGGAACCTAGACGACAACCCACCAGACGAGTATATCCGACATCATGTGAAAGAGGCCTCTTTTTACGGATCTGATACCTGGAGCATAGACCTCGTCGTTAAACTCACTCCCGAGGCACCAGATGGCGAGCTTCTAATCAACTTTATCGGCCTTCAAGAAAAGGGTATGTGGCCGGGAAAGAAGGCCGTCTGGGAACAAGACTTAGAGAAGGCTAATAATCTAGCTATGTCGTTATTCCAAAGACTTGATGCATGGGTAGAAGAGAAGACGGAAGGAAAGGTGGACGTGTTACTTCTGGGATGTGTTGCCGGGATAGAAAGAGTTTGACACTTACATTCATAATCGCACAACACCGCTAAGCTAATGGTGATAATGAACGAGCATAATGATAGCCTTCTCCCTAGTAGGATGTGAATTTATGTATGCGAGGTGCCAGCGAACACGCTCGCTTGGTGATGCGAAAGGGGTGATCGTCTTAAGTAGTCTACTGTCTTCCCTTTTCTCTCCTCCTCGAAAGTCCTTTCTTGAACGTACTCAGAGACGGAGTACATACCCTTCCTTTCCTTCATAGAAAGCCGAGTCGATCTTTGTGACCCCTCCAACGAGTCTTTCCAATGAAAGCAGCACTTCTATTCTCTCTCTGCTACGCCTCGCTCGTTTCCGCAGCCGTCTACACCGTAGGAGTGGGCAAAGATGAGAATACTGGGTACATCGTTTCGTGCGTTGTAGGGATCAAAACATGACGTTTCCAATCCAGACATAAAGGCGTAGGCTTCGACCCCTCCGTGATCGTGCCATCTGCTGGCGACCAAATAGTTTTTGAGTTCAGGAGTGGTTCTCATAGCGTCGTTGGTATGTCCTAGGCCATGATGTTATATCGGTTCGACGCTGAATTCTTCAACCAGAATCTACTTTCGAGGAGCCTTGTACACCGAAAGCCGGAGGGTTCAACAGCGGCGTTCAAACTGTTCGTCCATATCTTCTCCCGGCTCGATCTTCACTGAATCCTATTAGGTCGCCGATAACATTGAAGTAGATGCGTCAGGATTGCCAACTGTTACTCTCCAAGTGAATGATAGTCAACCTTTGTGGTACATTTCAGTCCGTTAATTTCCGAGAAGATGCCTAAAATTTGATATCAGGTTCTTTGACCAAGCCGGAGGAACATGCAACCAAGGAGGCGTACTAGCTGTTAACCCCACTGACTCCCAAACTGCTCCTGCTTTCAAGGAAAACGCTGCAAAAGCTACAGTTCGAACTGATCCCACCGGTACCTCCGACACTGCATCTTTGCCAACCCAGACCGCCCCAAACTCCTCACCGAGCTCTAGTTCCAACTCGGCTACAGGGTTTACCGGTACCCTTGATTACGCTGCCGCATTCTGGGCGCTACACTCGGTAGTTTTAGCGGCGATGGTGTCATTTTGAACTTTTGAGCTGGACCTGAGAGGAAGAGGAAATTGCTTGCATATAGTCGTTCATTTGGTAGCGTAGAGATGGTATCATAGAAACACGTATAATATTGATAGAACTTCGTAATGCAAGGTAGAGATGTAGGACTGGAAACGCGACGATAGATATCGATAGTAGGCTGAGAGTTGACGTTTCAACATTCAGCACAGAGGATGTAGCATTCGATATGGCACTCGTATGGCACTCATGGTATCAGCAAGTTTGAATCATTCCAATCCCAAAATACTGTACAAAGGTGGTTTGCAGCATTTGATAACACGGCGAACAGCTACGACGATGTAGAGACCGCGACGACAAAACGGGTGGCTTATGATCTAGTAGTGGTGCAAGGAGAGATAGAGAGCGAAAGCTGGCGAAACATGGAGATAGGATGTAATTTAGCGACCTGACTTTAAATCAGCGCCTTATCTATGAACATCCTCGGTAGAAGTAAAGCCCCTCGGCCACGAGAAACAATACTAGAATCTTTGGTACTCCATGGGTAGTACTCCCAATTGCGACAGAGGTTCAAGATAGGTGTACTTCCAGTGCTTCTCGAAATCCTTTTTGATGTCATGGCTAGAGAGCGATGTATGAAATCAAAGCACAACAGACGCTGGTCCAAACCCCGCGACTCGATCAAGTGTTCGCAAGAAGGTACAGTGCTTGCAGCGAGAATGGCGAGCTTCTGAGCGACATTTTCGAATGTTAGATGCCACTCTCTTTTCCTGGTATCCACGATAGCCAGCACCTCTGTACTGATCGCAGAAAACTCGTGTTGGCTATGGCTGACCTGTAAAGTATTTAATTAGAGAACTCTGCCAGGCGCTGGCGTTGGGTTACTCGCCATTTGGGACCATCGTAAGAAGACGTGCTTTTGTTTTGGATTCGGCGGTGCAGGTCTTACTGATTTTAGTTCAGTCATAGCGCGGGAAGTAGTAGAGGGATCGACAGAATACGAATGAGAGATATTCTGGGTGCGTTGGGCGGCTGTGGTGATGTGTTCAAAGTTACCGGTACTAGCAGGTTGATACTTGGAAGACGAGCCGTGTCCACACCATTTTGGTAACAAAAGGGCAGTATTAGAAAAACGATGTTTTTCCTGCGCCTATTAAGAGCCAGACGTCAGTACGAGCGGCGGCGGTAGATCGAAGAGAAGAAACGTGCATCAAGACAAACTCAGAGGACGCGCCTGGTCCTCGCACGTGGCCCAGAATCTGCCCTTATCGATCGCCTAGACCTTATCTTATCGATCAAGCGAGTAAACGAGCGCCGACGTCGACAGCTTTTCAGCGCTCAAGTCCCGGAGAAGAGGCTAGGTCCTAGTCTTGAAACAAGACTTTATTATCGGACGCTGCAGGTATTCGCTGATAATAAAGTCTTGGACGTAACTGGGGTCCTTTGTGAGAGTCCCCGCGGAGTTTGAATCGGCATCACGGCAAGAGTGTGCTCGCGTCTCTTGTCCACTCACCGTCGCATCGCTTGTTCCGTTCTTGTCTATATGTCCCTTCTATGTCGTCTATAGACCTCAGAACAATAACAAACACATATTCTCTCACTTTCTATCGACTTCTTAACCACAAGAAGACCCGTATGGGCATGAAGCAAGCCCCACCACCACCAATACCTCTCATCAAGCTCAGCCCGTGAAATTGGAGCACAGTGCACTCCCACTACTACGAAACGCGTACTAAAGCGAATGATTGGCATGCCTAATTAGCTGGGTAACTCCGGGAATCCATACAACACCCTGGGAAGGACGCAGGGCTGGTATGGAACTCCCAGCCAAGGTATCCAGTCACCTGTCCCGATAGGTACGCAGTAGACGTCTGGTATATGGTTCAGGCTGCTAATACTACCTTAGAATCCCATAATTATCACGCTGCTATACCCGCCCCTCTGTACTTTGCGCCGTGTCCTTCCCCAGCGCACTATCATGCTACCGCACCTTCAATGACTCCTCCAACACCAATCTCACGGCCACCTTCCCAGATTGGCTATACCGCACACCCACTGTCACCATACTACGCTCCTATGCCGTCCCCTTCACCGTACACGCCCAATTCTGGCACCCCCGCGCCGTGATATCTTTCCAACTTCGTAGTCAACCTTTGCCGAGCTTTATCAGTCTGTCCAAATGTTCAGATAACTTGAAATGGACGGAATAAGATGAGTTGACTTACGTATTGCTCTACAAGCATTGTGGGTACCATGTATCATGATCCCAATAGTAATTTCGCGACGTGCCTGAGCAGGAGCCATCATAACAAGTGTTTTCCCTTGTCCGGTGACAACGACAGGAAAGACCTTTCCCATCAGCGAGATCCTTCGCACGTCTAAGTTGAAATGGTCGTAGAGTTAGTATGTTGGGAGTTATACAACAACTGGTCGAGCTATGCTTTCGAACTGATTCGGTACTGTGCGCACGAGAAGATAAAGGTGTATTAAAATGATTGTGGGGGTAGTAACATGTATATGTGCGATTGGGACTGATATTGATACTTAAATACGAGTATTCATTAAGCGAACTTCGTAGCAAGGGAGAAAAATCGACGGCGTCGTGATTTGCACGCGAGCGTCGATGGCTGCCGGTCTTGCCGGGCGCCAAAATTCAAAGTCCGCGGGGAGTCTCACAAAGCAGGGTACATACGTCCTAGCCTAGCTAGGTCCTTACCTTCTTCTCTTGCCATCGAGCACGAGTTGGCATTGACATCTCCTCTTCCTTTTGCTTATTCGCTGCATTCGTCTTTGTCCTAACTGGAATCAACCAAGCAGATCCTTGAGTCAGATCACAGTAGAGGTCACTCACATCCAACTCCTCTGATCTCAAACGCACGGTCGCTGATATCAAAGCCTCTGCAATATATCCCCCTCCCGCAACTCAACACATCATATGCACGCATCATGTCTGGACAATCTAAGGTTCCCGTTGTAGATGCAAGACATGCTCCCGTCGAAAGAGATTTACTGGATCTCCTGGCGACGAGGTGAATCCACAGAACAAGATGGGTAGACCTATGTGAAGTATGTATTTGGTCTATAATGGGAACAGTTGCGTCAATATGTCTTCCATTACTCAGATTAACAGCCGAGTTCGGAATGATTAATGATCACTTGTGAAATTGCCCAACCCACTCCAGTACGCGGCGGCTGCATCGAAGATAACAAGACGATGCAGGTTGAACGCCGTGCGTATTCATCTCGCACAACCATACATATGCGAATAAAGGTAAAGGTGATTTCCCAACGCGAAGTGCATTGAAGCTAGATCAGATATATTATCCTCGTTAGGAGGAATAGTACTTAGTCGTGATCTTTTGCCACCAACCTGAATAAAGTGGCTGCCGTTGGCATGAGAAAATATGGCATAGCTGTACTACAAAGCTATTCGATATCAAGGCTTCTCCCTTGGATGAGCAAAGCTGCTAACTCGACTGCATTGGTGAGCTGTGTTGGGGAGTTTCGCATTTGGTCCGTATTTCCAAAAGTAAGCTGGCGTTACTATGTTGCGCTTGCATCTTTCCAATTCCATTTGAATCGCCAATGATGATCACGTTCCTGTGCATATCATTTAGAAGCCTTATAGTATCTAGCACTTGATCTTCACGACGCTCAATATCATGAGAGACATAGTTGCAATCGCGTAGTATCCACAAACGCAAAAACACGGAACACGTTTTCGGGAGCATGTAGAATATTTTGGGATCTAGGCGCTCAGATCTGTGTGAGCCAACGCTTAAAAGCGAGCTATCTCAGTGGACGGTGCTGTCATCACACCATGGAAAAGTCAACTCATCCAGACACCTCGATCGACATATACGAACTGCCGGAGCTCCACTCTCCTTTTCACGTACCCAAACGCTCGGCTATCGCTCGACTTTTCGTAGAGGACCCTGGTGTGAAAGGCTGTGGCTGGTTCCACAGTTACCGCGAGGATAGGTTCCACGTCCTCGCGAACATCCTTCGAGTTCTGTGCAATATCATTTTGGCACCAGTGCTTGTGATTTCATTATGGAATGCCGTAGGAACCATTGCCTACAACCTTGTCAAAGCAAGCTGGCAGGACGAAGCCTTTGACGTCCACGATGCTGTTCTTCAAAATCCTCCTGGAGAGGATGACCTGATGGAGCCAAACTCCACCAACCTCGGTCCCCCAGTGACCACACTAAAGCCTGTCAACGATTCGGGCGGCAGAGGAGGCTTTCACCCGACGAGCAACGATGTCTACGAGGCGACAGACTTTGAACCGCGGTGGATGCTTCGGGTTGTCATTCGTGAGGGTCAGTACAGTAGCCATGACCAGGTCGAATGGACAGAGGAACATCGTGGTACAGGATATACGGCGCTTAGCTACGACATGGAAGCAGCCTACACACTGTTCAAGGAAGCTGGACAAACACTTCGTGATCCGCCGGACGGAAAGCGGAAGTTTTCATTGAGGGACCGAAGGCAAATTGCAAAGGAATTCCTCAAAGAATACTGTTCAGCCATTCGCCGGAACCAGAAGGTTGACCCAGATCGAGAGGAGTTTTTATGGCTTGGTAAGTGCAGCAGTTTTCATCATTGAGATCGCGTTTCTGATACTGTGGATAGACGAGTTCTGCCTCTCTCGCGAGAGAGAACCTGTGGCCGGCGAAGAAAAAGGCGATGAAGCCGAGAGGAAGGAAGTGGCAAAGGAACGAAGCGAGGAGCTCGGACGTCTTGCAGACATCTTCAGAGGCGCCGATACAGTAGTTGTTTTCTGCGACAAAGTCAACTGCGACCATGTCAAACTGGCATGCAGATGGGCCAACCGTCTTTTCACCCTGGGAGAGATCCTCCATGCCAGCAAGACACAGAGGATGACCAGGAGATTGGTTACAGGGAGGCCTCAAAGCTACCTTTACCCAGAATCTGGAAGGTCGTTCCGCGAAAGAATGATGCATGATGCTGCGATGGCCGGCAAGTGGCACCTCCATTCCATTCTCCGACAGAGCAACAACAGCGGGAGCGACACCTGGCAAATGGCTATCCATGCTCTCATCGTTGAAGCTATTAGACGGGATCGGGAATCGGGTTATAACCACCACGAATATCTCGGAAAGGGCTTAAATGGACTCTTGCCACGCCGAGCCAAACTGCAGCATCTCAAGGGCAAGGATGGTTGGGCTGACCTCGCTTGGTTGTTGGAACTCAACCAAGGGTTTTATAACCAGGCTGCCCTTGCTGCCGTGTGCTGTCTTCCGGATAAACCAGAGGCTGGGAATGGATGGCTAGGACCCCCGATCGAGCCCAGGGCTGGAAATGAACGTCTTGAACCCCTGGCAAGTGCTTTTACGGTCAGCGGGATCAATAAAGGTGGGAAGCCAATCGCACCGTTAAATATTGTGGGGGCACAAACTATTGGGCTTCATCCTGCGCTCAAAAGAGATTCGATGGCCTTGTACCACAATCCACGTCTCAAAAAAACGAAGCGAGTTTCGCTCTCGTTATTATTCCTCTGCTGGCTTTGCGGGTTTGTCATGTTAGTATTCGGTTCCCGGATTTATATCCGCGTTGGAGGTATCGCAATGATTTGGATGTCTTCCATTGTTTTCAATGGTGTTCGCCTCATCATCGGCACTATGTATCTTGAACGTAGTGGGTGGGTCTTTCTCAGTGACAGAAAGACAAATGATGGGAGCAAAGGCGACTTACCGTGGGGAATGGAACCAGAGAAAAAGATCAACCAGCTCGACCGGAGCTTGGATCGCTTCATCGAATGGGGAGACAGACAAATGGCGCCCAACTGGGATGTTCCTGCACATCAATACATGCAAGGTCATCTGGTTGATCTGCGTACCGGGGTCAAAGCTCGAGTTGTAGTATCGGAAAAGCCCAATTCGATGGTTGTCCTGGGGATTCATGGAAGTGGGGTAACCTACATGTTGTTGAATCGCTCTAGGAATATCCATGATGTGGCTGCAAAGGTGAGTCTATACCTGTAGAGCTATCCTTTCCTTTGTGATTTATACGACCCTTTATCAAGGTTGGCCTCGTGAATCTTCCGCCATTCACGCTTGCCGCAACCGAAAAGACCGGATCGGTCCGAGTCGGTCAAGGCGAGTTTACAGAGACTGTCGAGGCTCCTCCGTGGAAAAAGCTGATAGGTGCTGCCGCAGAACTTAAGGACGCAGCGGTGGCGGTGACGGTGGCAGAGGCTTTAGTATAGGAGGGGTAGGGGGTAGTGGCAATACTGAGGATTGTTAGACGTGCTAACCCCAGATGTGAATTATAGAGTACTTACGCGGCGAATCGAGTCTCCCGAGTATGATTCAACTCGGTTCCATGATCCGATATACGAGCTTTCTCCCAAACTCGTAAAGCGTTTGCAATCTAGAAACAGCCTTGGGGTCAGAATCTGTCAAGGAAGCCACGATATAAAAAGCAATAAACCTTTTCTCTTTCTATCTGTGCTTGGCGCAGTCGGCTGAACACGTCTTCCAATCATCTCAAGGAAAGGTCAAACAGATCTTCCGATAGTTATTCAATGGCTGCAACAGAGTACAAAGGAGTCAGAAGAGGAGAGCCGTATTGGAACTCGAGATATAAACCAAAGCCAAGCTCGGCATTGCGCGGGCTATCGACGTATGGAAGCGAATCCAATGCGTCGCCCATATGCATTTGAAACAATGAAGGGGGCGACTTGATTGCTTGACATGATTTACAGCATCTGACGAGTGCATCCAACTAATGTTCATAACCTTCGCCTCTTGACAGAACTTGTCGCCGAATAGTGAGCATATGCACACCAAAGGGAAGCTGATGGGATACTCGCTGTGCAAAATGGTCGGAAAAGGAGAGCGACGATTTCTGATTCGCTCATATGCTTCAAGATGGAGTCGGGTACACCAGCATTTGACAGAGAAGTCCTCCAAACACTAATAGAGGACTGAGACATAATCGTCTTGCGCAACTTTGGTTGTCCATGACAAGCGCAGAAGGTCGTGTGGTCTAAGGTGACCGGGAATCTAATTGTTAAAGAGATCGGTATTCGCTAGGGTATGCCGAAGTAGGAGCTTTTACCTCGAAGATGACATCTAGCGGCAACTTCATTATTGAAACGTACGGCCAGATATCCGGCGAGTATTCCGATGCACGAGCTCTTTCCCGTGGTTATCATCCTCTGCGACCTGTACCTTCCTTTTCTTCGCCATCGAAAGGCAGCAGCTGGTATCTTACATCGTAAGTCGTCCAAGACACTGGAACTATGCAGATATACTCACCGGATCACGAGAAGGTCAGAGCCAGATATTGGTGTGAGTGGTGGGGAAGAGACTACGGACCCACCGACCTAGACCTCTGATGATGCCAGCTGCTAACAAAAGAGTGCAATCTTTCATTCAATTTCGTGCCTTTCAGTGAGCATCATAGATAGGCGTACCAAAGTTGAACTTTCCAAAGATCGTCTATACCCAACGAGCCAACGAGAACAAAATTCCGATTCATCAGATCGCGTACCTCAAAGCCAGGTGCCATACAACAGCTAGAAGTTGCGAGGTGTCGACGTTTCCGGTTGTCGTTGGAATGTGCACCGGTATCAGTACAACGGTATCACGAGCTCGATGAGCACCTGGGTGACAACTCGCCACCTTAGAACCCAAGCTCGAGGACAGGAATTGGATGATTTGATCAGGGAGAAAAGGTTGTAGGAACGTAGGGGCAAGCAGAAGAGTAGTCAGCTGATTGTCGCGCTTGTTGTATGGAGTATAGTGTGGATTTGGGATCGTTGGTTAGACCTGAAGGATAGAGTTTTTTGTTTTCCTTTTTTCGGCACTGTAGATATAAAAATGTCAGGAAAACATGGTGAAAAGGTAAGACAAGGAAGAGTGCTGACCTGCGTGTATGTTTGGAACGCAAACCCTGGCCATGCTCAATGTTTCGGACTCTAATGCATCGCTCTAAAGCCCAAAAAACCCCTCATAACCGCCTTCTATAAAGGAAATATTGCATCGTCAAAGGTATTAGGATTGACATGTAGGTATGCTTGGGTAGGAAGAGGCGTAAGGAACAGCGAAAAGATTGAGCAAAATAGTGTACGTGCCATGCCTTGGAATGTTCCATTCTGCCAAGATACTGAGAGGTATATTAGCACGGTATATTAGCACTCGGAACGTGAACATGTAATGGTTGAGCGTACCGGTATAGACTTGCAAAGAGAGCAAAGGGTCTGGATAAAACGCGATCAAACGATGGTGAAAGTCAATTGCCGCCGGCAAAAGCTCTTCCACCCTTTCTTCTCTTGCCATCGAGCATGAGCTAGCACCGACATGTGCATCAGGAGTCGAGAACCTGCCTGTGCACATTACCGTGCTCGGAGGAGCCGAACAAGGCGAGGGGCACTAGGTGCGTCCGTTGAACGACGTTGAACTTCTGGATTTGTTTATCCTAGTACCCAGGCTACTCTAATGGACTCTTCTGTCGACTTTCAAGGCTCACCGAATTCGTATCTAACTCGTTTGAGCTCAAACATACGGTCGCTGATGTCAATGCCTCCACGCTGTAGGTGTAGATCACCCTCCCGCAACTCAACAGATCATGCATCATGTCTGGAAAATACAAGGTCCCCAACAGTGACGCTGTCATCGAAGGAGGTTAACTGGTTGGCGGTTCTTCGTCATGTCGAGAGAATTGATGCAACACAGCTCTCATGATCACATCTTTCCCATTCACGTCTGTGGCGTGCGCAATTACCTGTGCTTTGAATGTAGGGCGCCGGATGTTTCTTCGGATTCCACTTCACACGCTTGTGACGGGTTAGGCTGGTAGTTTGGCGTCAATATTCACATCTTCTCAACTGAAAACAGATTCAAGGTCAACATTCATACATTGGCGGGGCGACCCATTGACGACGCTCAGAAGTGGTGTCATGCCGTAGATGGGAACATATTGCTGTGGGCTGTCTTATTACATGACTTTGATGTCGGTCTAGAAGAACGAGTCAGCGTCAAGGACAGGAACCTTACAGTTCAGCAGTGGCACGCAGTCATGAACGCATCAAGGATGTTTGCACAAGATTTATCTTCTAAATTGAACGAAACGAGTTCTTGACGCCGAACAGTAGCATGCGATTGAGATGATTTCTGTGAGTACATAAAGAGATCCGTTGGTGGGGAACATGACACTGATACTCTTCTGCAATCAACTCGCCAGAAAGAAGTTGAAAGAACGCGGAAATCGTGGGTCCGCGCATCAGAGGAGTCATCTTAAATCCTTAGCAAGGTCGAAACTCTTCGGAGTCTAGTGATCCAAGCTACGTCCCACACATCAGCTTGCCACGCCACGCGACAGCTCGGGTATACGAATCTGTCAATTTGTATACCTCTTGTCCTATAGCGCAAAAATGCGCGAGATCTTGCGCTTGGCGTGTTGACGCCTTGACGAGGCGATTCGACAGAACGAGATGGGTAGAAGTATGTATTTGGTCTCTTTTGTCCTGCCAGTGTATAATAGGAACAAAGGCTTATGTCAATATGTCTTCCATTATTCAGATTCGAAGCGACCAAGTGAATGATCAATATCTTAATGATCACTCATGAAATTGATATAGTAGTACGCAGCGGCTGTATCGAAGATAACAAGAGGATGGTCGTGCAGGTTGAACGCCGGGCGTATTCATCAGTGCATCACGCACAGTGACCATACATATGGGAGCAAAGGTGATAATTACATCGGACTGTTCCCAACGCAAAGACCATTAAAGCTAGATCAGATATACCGCGACTATCCTGGTTAGGAGGAATAGTGTCGTTGCTCCCAACTTGAACCTGAATAAAGTGGTGGCTGTTAGCATGAGAAAATATGGGGTATAGCTGTACTGCAAAGCTGTTTGATATCAGGGCTTCTTCTCCTTTGCACGAGCAACACTGCTAACTCGACCGCATTGGGAAGCTGTATTGGGGAGTTTAGCATGTGGTTTATATTTCCGAAAGTGAGCTGGTGGTACTGTAGAGTGCCTGCATCCTTCCAATTCCAGTTAAATCCGAGCCAATGCTGATCACGTTCCTGTCAGTGTGCATATCATTAGAAGCCGAATAGTATCTAGCACATAATCTCCGCGACGTCCAATGTCCTGAAAGAGACAATGTGGCAACCGCGTAGCACCCGTAAACGGAAGAACAAAGAACACCTTTTCGCGAGCATCCAAAATATTTGGGATCTAGGCGCTCAGATCTGTGTAGAGCATCACTTAAAAGTGAGCTATCTCAGTAGGACGGCGCTGTCATCACACATGCAAAAAACAACTCCTCCACCTACTGACACCTCAATCGACATACGCGAGCTACCGGAGCTCCGCTCTACTTTTCACATACCCGAACGCTCAGCTATTGCTCGACTTTTCGTCGAGGACCCTGGCGTGAAAGGGTGTGGCTGGTTCCACAGTTACCGAGAGGATGAGTACCACGTTTTCGCGAACGTCATTCGAGTCCTATGCAACATTATTTTTGCACCACTGCTCGTGCTTTCGTTGGGGAAGGCTGTTAAAAATATTGCCTACAATCTTGCCAAATCAAGCTGGCAGGACGAAGTCGTCAACATTCCCGACGCTGTTCTTCGAAATCCGCCTGGAGAGGATGTCCCGTTGATGGAGTCAAACTCTACCAACCTCAGTCCCCCAGTGGCGACGCTGAAGCCTGTTGGCAACGACCTGGACGGCAGAGGTAACGATGTCTACGAGAAAACAAACTATGAACCACGATGGATGCTTCAGGTTGTCATTCGCGAGGGTCAGTACGAAAGCCATGACCAGGTCGAATGGACAGAGGAACATCGTGGTACAGGATATACGGCGCTTAGCTACGACATGGAAGCGGCCTACACGCTGTTCAAGGAAGCTGAACCAACGCAGTCGCTTCGTGATCCGCCCGGTGGAAAGCCGAAGTTTTCATTGGGGGACCGAAGGCGAATAGCAAAGGAATTCCTCAAAGAATACTGTTCAGCCATTCGCCGGAACCAGAAGGTTGACCTGGATCGAGAGGAGTTTTTATGGCTTGGTAAGTGCAGCATTTTCCGTCATCGAAATCGCGTTTCTGACACTGTGGGTAGACGAGTTCTGCCTCTCTCGTGAGAGAAAGCCCGTAGCTGGCGAAGAAAAAGGCGACGAAGACGAGAGGAAAGAAGTGGCGGAGGAGCGGAGCGAGGAGCTCGGACGCCTTGCAGACATCTTCAGAGGAGCAGATACAGTGGTGGCTTTCTGCGACGATGTCGACTGCGACCATGCCAAACTGGCTTGCAGATGGGCCAACCGTCTTTTCACTCTGGGAGAAATTCTCCATGCCAACAAGATCCAACGTATGACTAGACGGCTGGTTCCAGGAACCAGACCTCAAAGTTACCTTTACCCAGAAACTGGGAGATCATTCCGCGAAAGAATGATGTATGATGCTGCGATGGTTGGCAAGTGGCACCTTCATTCCATTCTCCGACAGAGCAACAACAGCGGGAGTGACACGTGGCAAATGGCTATCCATTCTCTCATCGTCGAAGCCATCAGACGGGATCGGGAATCGGGCTATAACCATCATGATTATATCGGAAAAGGCTTGAACGGACTCCTACCGCGTCGAGCCAAACTGCAGCATCTCAAGGGCAAAGATGGTTGGGCTGATCTCGCTTGGTTGTTGGAACTTAACCAAGGGTTTTATAACCAGGCTGCCCTTGCTGCCGTGTGCTGTCTTCCGGATAAACCAGAGGCTGGGAATGGATGGTTAGGACCACCGATCGAGCCCAAGGCAGGAAATGAACGTCTTGAACCCCTAGCAAGTGCCTTTACTGTTAGCGGGATGAATAAAGGGAAGCCAATCGCACCGTTGAATATTGTGGGGGCACAGACTATTGGGCTTCATCCTGCTCTCAAAAGAGATTCGATGGCCTTGTACCGCAATCCACATCTCAAGAGAACGAAGATAGTTTCCGTCTTGTTATTAATCCTCTCCTGGATTTGCGGGTTTGCCATGTTAATCGGTTCCGTCACCAACCCAAGTCTCATCCTTGGAGGTTTCCTAATGATTTGGTTATCTTCCATTGTTTTCAACGGTGTTCGCCTAATCATCGGCACTATGTATCTTGAACGTAGTGGGTGGGTCTTTCTCAGTGACAGAAAGAGGAATGATGGGAGCAAAGGCGACTTACCGTGGGGAATGGAACCGGAGAAAATCATCAAGCAGCTCGACCACAGCTGGGATCGCTTCGTCGAATGGGGAGAAAGACAACTGGCGCCCAACTGGGATGTTCCTGCACATCAATACATGCAAGGTCATCTGGTTGATATGCGTACCGGGATCAAAGTTCGAGTTGTGGTGTCAGAAACGCCCAATTCGATGGTAGTCTTGGGGATTCATGGAAGTGGGGTGACCTACATGCTGTTGAATCGTTCTGAGAATGCGCATGATGTGGCTAAAAAGGTTGGTTTTTTCGCTCATGACAGACCCTTACCTTATGATTTACGTATCTCTTCATCAAGGTTGGTCTTGTGAATCTTCCGCCATTCACGCTTGCCGTGACTGATAAGACTGGGTCCGTTCGAGTTGGTCGGGGCGAGTTTACCAAGCCTGTCAAGGCTTCTACATGGGAGAAAATAGCCGCTGGAGTCGACATAGGAGATGCCGTAGAAGTCGCGATGACGGCGGCGGAGGATTTGGTATAAGATGAACAAGCTGCACTGGTGGCAGGAATGCATGCACCGTCAGTCTCGTGCTGCATTCCGGACTCTTTATATGATCAGTCTGCCTAGGTGCTCCATTTTTATGCCAGGTCAATTGTGTATCTGTTCTTTTCCTCGTCAGAACGGTCTATGGATGCTTCTGTTTGACATAAATATCATTTGCGATCGAGGTAGCCTTTATTCGAAGTATGAAAATTTAATCTCTATTTTCTTGATCAACAACGAGTAGCAGTTCCTGTACCATGATAAACCTTGCCTTGGTCCCGAGAATCCTCTTGTCGTTCATGAGAACACCGCAGCCATGAGCTTTCTCATTTCATTCCTAGCAACTGGAAGCACCTTGTCGCTTTCCTCAGAGCTTCTTTGTATTCCTTGTCAGCCGCCTACAACGACTACAAGTCGTGACCGACCACCCCAAGCCTGAATGGCTATACGAAGAATTGAGATTCGGGAACTACTTGAGTGATTTCTGACGCGTGTAGAGGCACTGGATAGTGACAGCGAGATCGACGAATGGGACGATTAGCTGGAACATGATTAGAAAAGGGCGAAGGCAGGCGGCCAGAATGACCTCTCATTGCATGGGCTCAAAACAGAGGGATTGGACACCTCCAAGCCCCGCAAGGCGAGTCAGTGATGGTAATTCCGGGAACGAGGGAAGGTGTACACTGGAAGGTAGTTTCCACGATGAATTTTCGATGAACGTTGATAGAGATTTGTATTGGATGGCGTTGGGATGAATAGATTTAGCGTATCTTCGACAACTCGGCCTAATGAACTGGTTAGATATTAGATTTCATAGCAGAACTGGTAACCGAGAGGTGAGAGGTGAGTACGAACCGGTCTAATCTTGCTTCTGTTACAACCCAAGATGTCTTTCATGCCTGAATCGACGGTTTCTGACCACCGGAGCCACAGTCCCCAATCCCAACAAGATCTTCTCAACCGGACAGTCTTGGCAAGGCTGCCTTGCTCTTCGACGAGCGTACAATATTTCTCACTATGAATTTCAGGGATCAGGATAGCTACCGCACTAGTCAACGAAAAATACTCACAATGAGCAATGAATTCGGCTAGCTCATACACTTTGAGTCGGAATCGGGGGTCACCAGCTGTCGACGAAGTCTTCGAAACGCTGATTGAGCATAGAAGGTCTTGCGCATTTTCTGTGACAAGTCACAAGTACGGAAGGTATTCGAGGTTCGAGGTGACCAGGAACCTGAAGGCATAAGCATTCGTATTCACCACAATATACCAAACTCTCACCTCGTAGATGATACCTAACAGCGGTTACTCACGACCAGCGACCGTCACAAGATTTCAGTTTCACGAGTGTTGTTCTTCCTGTCACCTGCACCTTGCTTCCATTTGTTCGTCAGGGATATTTGGGCTCTACATGCATCGTAAGTCGACCAAAGCATTAAATGAGACTATTCAGTCACTCACAAAGCTGAAAAGCAGATACGAGAGGAGACAAATTTTCTGTCAAGGTAAGAGCCGGATGTTAGCTGTAAAGCGAAGCGGTAGAGCGAGGCGGTATGTATAGACCAAGAGAGAATGAATCGTGACAGTATCGTCATGTGTGGTCGAGTGGGAGCTTTGTTCCTCCGACTCCTTTCACAGTCACCACCGCACATCTAACAATCTCCTGGGAGTGCTCGAGAAATCATGGTGCGTGGCAAAAATGATTGCAATTCCAAAGCGACGGATGAACTGATCTTTTTCGGCAGAATTCACGATTCGAACATGCATTCCACACCAATTACGCACCTTCCCAAGAGGAGCTCAGAGAAATCGAAGACCTCGTTTCGGCACCAGAAGAAAAGATTCAACTTCTGAACGAAAAGATATCGCAGTTACAGGCCGAACGAGACGGACTCCAGAGCTTCATCGATAACCACCGCGCCTTGCTGTCTCCAGCACGCAGACTTCCCCGCGATATCCTGGCAGAGATATTCTTGCATTGCCTTCCAACAGATAGACTTCCTTCATGCGATGGCCGCAAGGCGCCGTTGGTGTTGACTACCATCTGTCGGTTCTGGCGGGAAATCGCTGTTACTACACCCCGGCTATGGAGAGCTATCCATTTTATTATTCCTATCCTTACCGGATACATCATTCATGATGATTTTCGGAAACAAACACGCCTCCATAACGAAGGGCTGCAGCTCTGGCTCGAGAGAGCCAAATCCGTTCCGCTCACCATCTCTTGTTACATGCCGAGTAGCTCTGACAAGCCTATGGAGATTAGAGAAGGGCTGCAAAACACGTACTCCGAGAGTCTCGAGATTCTTTTGCGATATTCTGTGCAATGGAAAACCCTCTGCCTTTCTTTTATCCCGCGCCAGCTGTTGCTTCTATTCCTAAAGCTGAAGCCCAGCGATATACCTCTTCTCCGTACTCTCTACCTGGAGAGGAACACCTTCGACTTCTGGAGACCTTGGATGTCGACAACTGAAGGACATCCACTCTCCGACATTGCACGTGTAGCATCTCTTCGCGCATTGTACCTGCAGAGTGAATACGTTGACATAGCCGCGTTCCCTGCCCGTTGGGGCGAGCTGACGGAGTTGTCCATCACACTCCCCCTCCACTTGTCATACGACGTCAGCCCGGCAGAATTTGTCCAAAAGCTGTCTCAAACATGTCACTCGCTGCGCAAATGTGCTTTAAACCTGGCAATAACACCTCCTGAAAACCTTGTCAGCATACAATCGCCTAGACAGACATGGAAATATTTGTCTGATTTTAGCATTCATTTCGAAATCAATGATATGCCGGAAGAACACTCGCAGGCCTTTCAGATCCTCGAGAGAGTCTTCGATCCTATTGCTACCCCCGCATTATCACACTTCACTTTCCGCACATCAATAATGCCCCTCGAAATAGAGAGAGCACCCTTTCTCACTCTATTCGAGGTGTCAAACTGCCATATCATATCTCTCGAGCTTGAAACGCAGTTATCCGAGAAAGCGTTGGTTGAGACCTTGCGTTGCATACCTTCTCTGGCTGTCTTCCACCTGGTTGACATCTTTCAATCGTCTTCGTATGTTATTGAAGGCGTAGTCATACATCCCCCACCATACCCGGCTCTTACTAGCAACTTATTTCGAGCTCTGGCAGAAGATGTGCTATGCCCACTTTTGGAGGAGGTCAACTTAGAACACTGCACGGCGGACTGCATGGACGACATCGTAGCTTTTGTACGAGCGCGATCAACAATTAAATCGTTGAATGTCACATTCAAAGCATCAACCGCTTTCATGGTTCAGTATACACTGTCGGATGAGGAGCGGCACAAGGGCGAGTTGTTGAGGCAACGAGGAATTGATGTTGTTTGGCGTTCTGTCTCCGAATCAACGTTTGATTTTACTTACAATGCAGTTTTCGATGCTGGAATGCCTCAGTTGATCAGTTTTATGTATTAGTTGAGTATCTGTACATGGGTGAAGCTTATTATGGACGGTTCCTCCGAGTCTCATCGGATAAATATATTAACCTTTGACCTTCACCTCTGCCCACACTAGGACTCGGAGCTCTACATGTACAGCGAATTTTAAGAATGCCGAGACAGAGAAGATTAGGACA
Source organism: Paramarasmius palmivorus (assembly GCA_037176845.1). Lineage (NCBI taxonomy): Eukaryota > Fungi > Basidiomycota > Agaricomycetes > Agaricales > Marasmiaceae > Paramarasmius > Paramarasmius palmivorus. The sequence goes on along the minus strand of JAYKXP010000072.1, from coordinate 242,692 downwards.
TGAACTTTACCGTGCACTGTATGTGCCGGTCACGAAAATGAACCGTAGCTGACAGCTCTCGTTTTCAGACAACCGGTCAGTGACAGAATACACAGAATATGGAGGAGTTGTCTCAGCAAATCGTACTCCCACGATATACTTACCTTATAAGCGTCGGTAGGGCCGGCGAGCGGCAGTTCCCGCTACCGTGAATTTTGAGGCTTCTGGCGCTGTATGAATAGACTCTAACTTTGAGAAGAGATCAGTGTTGTTAAATCCACTGCCAATGTCCCAGGCTTAGGGCAGTCTCAGTTTGCGCACTGACTCCATAAGTAATTGGTCATTGCACTAGCTGTGTAACCACAATACTCATCTACCACTGCCTGCAATTTCCTGCCAAGTTGCTCCTACCCAATTGGTTTTTGCTGGGACTTAAAGCCAAATCGGTTATTGGCATCTAATGAACATCTCCCACTCCTTAGCACATCCCAGATTATCGTGATTATTATAATTATTGCATTAGCTACGTTCACAAAAAAACTCTTCAAGCAACGGTGAATGGCGCGCTAGTTCCTCCGACCATGACAAACCCATCCTGAGGAAATGTAACATCGGCCCAAAGCAACCAGCTATTGGTTTCGCCAAGGGTGTCAACAGGAGGCAACTAGAAACAAGAAGAGTTAGTCTAAAACTACAACCACATACTATAAGACTAACAGTAGCGGTCTTGTCAAGAGTTACAGTGTCGGCACCAAACTCGTTACGGGAAAGAAGTAAGCGAGGGGTCGGGTTTCCGTTGGCGAATTTGCCCTGCACAAAGAAATCGACGAACAAGGGATGGTTGCGAGCCTTGGAAGCATCATAGTGTATATCAAAGTTCTGTATGCATCGTGTTAGCCATTGTCTATTTACTCGAGAATATGATGATGCATGCCTGGCCGGGGGTGATTTGAGCGTTGCCAACTACATCGACTGTGCCAAAGCGAACAGCTTCTTGAGCAACAGTGAAGCCAGCAGTGACAAGAGCGACGAAAACAGCAGAGAAGCGCATTATGGAGGTCTGATTGGATTCTCAGTGTCGTGAGTAAGAGTAGAAGCAGTGAGGGAAACTATACCTAAACTGAAGAGAGAAGAGGATGGTGAAATGTCCCCAAAAGTGACAGGGGCCTTATATCCCGCTGTTGAATGAATAGACGGATATCTGAGACCGCAAGTACGAGCAAAACACGCGTAGAAGACTGGGTCCGACCCACGACGAGCCTAGAGAATATTAATCAACGAATGGAGATTGTCAACATGATAGGGATCTTGAGCTCTCCACCTCTCCGACTGGATGGAAAGAGGACAAGCGCACGACCGGATGTCATCTGTACAATCTTGGCCAACAAAGTACGTCCGACGTGGGACCTCCGAGCGTGCTCCTTGCCGTGAAATCACTGTATTTGTGGGAGATCGGGATTTTCTGTTGCGCTATGTGGTTTCATTGACGCTTTGTAATGTGGAGCAACGGGCTCATTCCGAGAAACGACACGAACGCCAACATTGCAGCAAAGAAGCGGAGGTGAATTGTGTAACAAGACGATGCCCAAGGCCGTGAAAAGAGGATGACAGGTGAATTATTGATTTTGACCAAATTGATGTTCATCCACGCCGATGCACGATATTGCGCGGTGGTTTCATCAGCAAGCAGTCGACCTGCAGGGGAACAATGAGCCAGATACTTTGGAATCCAGGCAGAGAGAACCCGTATTCTGCCATCGGCCACCTATGATGACCATGGGCGTCCAGACTAACTGTCTGGAAAGCCTAGCCGAAACCGGAGCCTCATTCATCATGCAATCGTGTAGTGGGACTCCAAAGGAGACTCGCGACATCACAAAGGATAGAAGCTGGACGATGGGGATGGTGACGCGGTGACGTTCGAAATCCCTTGTGGCCATGGATCGTCATTGGACCACAAGATCTTCATCAACCTGGATATCAATATCAGAGCAGGAAGGGGAAAGGATTTTGGAAACGCACGCTGTGTTACACTCTACACAGTCTGACTCTCGCTTTACAACTAAGAACTGAATCCCGCATCGCATTTCTGGGAGAGGGAGCACGTGTGAAGCTTCTGGTGCATTTGCGACCACAAGTCCTGAGAATCGAGGATATATTATGTGGCCCTTCAAGTTGTCTGTACTCAGCAGGTCTTCTGAGAGTTGCGAAACGATTTGTTGGTCGAGACACAGACGCGTCCTGAGATCTGAGCTTGCACAGCATGACATAAACATAATTACCTCATAATTGCAAATTGAATTTCGGGTCGACAGCGAAACTCCTTATAAAATGGGGAAAATTGGTCGAGAATTTAGAGGTATACATACTACGAATGCCTGAAGTTGAACGGAGGAGAACGGACAACTGACGGAAGAAGAGGAGCATGAGGAAGTTTGATGACGCGAAAGAGATTTGTCAAGGATTTCCTTATATAGTAAATTGTCGATCGGGCTGCAAAAAGTGATGGCCAATCGAGCTATAAGACCCACTACCTAGCGGTAGCGGGAATTCTGAACTTTTGAATTTGGAAAGATAAGCCAAGCTGTGCTGGGAGTTCATACTCATGGTGCGTAGCAAGTATCCTGCAAAGAGAATGAAGAACTAAACTCCACCATCAATACGCAGACCGCATTCTCATCGCCATTTGGCCATGCCCTTCATACCAATTATGTGCCTACACCCGACGAGCTCAGCGCAATCAGAGAGCTCATCTTTGAACCAGAAGAAAAGCTTCGGCTTTTAAACGAGAAGATATCGCAGTTGCAGGTGGAGCGGGACAGGCTACAGAGCTTTATCGACAACCATCGTGCCTTGCTTTCCCCAGCTCGTAGGCTCCCCCGCGATATCGTAGCGGAGATATTCTTGCAATGCCTTCCCACAGATCAACTTCCGGTGTGCGATGTCAGCAAAGCACCGTTGGTACTGACTACCGTCTGTCGGTCCTGGCGAGAAGTTGCAGTCGCTACACCCCGGCTCTGGCGAGCAATCCATTTCGTCTTTCCGGCCCTTGTCGGGTACACGATCGATGATCACATTCAGATGTTCCGTCTTCGCAAAGAAGGGCTACAACTTTGGCTCAAGAGAGCCGGGTCTGTACCTCTTACCATCTCTTGCTTCGCACGGTTCAACGACAGGAAACCGAGGTCTGTCATGGAGCGAATACGAGCACTTTATACCGAATATGTGGAAGTTTTCACAAAATATGCAACACAATGGAGAGCTCTGTACCTTTCTTTCGTACCATTGGAATCCTTGTCACCCCTACGCGCACTGAACGCAAGCGATTTACCTCAACTCCGCACCCTGTCCCTGGATGCGAATGACTATGAGCTCGGGGCCCGACAGCCGTTCGAGGCGCATCCGTTGCTCAGTGTCATGAGCGCAACCTCCCTTCGAATATTTCACCTTCGTCGCGAATTGTCAGACCCATTTACCCTGCCCGTTCGCTGGAGCAGTTTGACGGAATTAAATATTTGTCCGGTTACATCTTCTTTCCTGGAGACAGAGTTTATCGGAAGACTTGCTCGATCTTGCCCCCTTTTACGCAAATGCCACTTAGCCATGTTGATATCGGATCCGGATAGCCCGGATAGCCATGTCACTACGAATTTGCCTAGGCAGATATGGCAGGACCTTACCGAGCTCAGCGCTCAGCCTTGACCTTGGAGTTATTGGCGTGTCGCCGGCAGACGTCACGCAGAGACTCCATAATGCATTTGATGTTATTTCAACCCCTGCCTTATCCACCCTTGCCCTAAAACTCTCGAGGAGAGACGGAATGTTAGAACGAGTACCATTTCTCGGTCTAATCCAGACATCTGGCTGTCGTATCACGTCCCTCGACCTCGACATACCGTTATCCGCCAGTGCACTGATTGGGAGTTTGCAGTCCATGTCCTCCTTAACCGACCTTATCCTGACCGATAATTTACACCCACCTCACAATTTCGATGATATGTTCGATGATGTGGATATAGATATTGATCCCCCATACCAACTCTTCAGCAGTAACTTCTTCCAAGCTCTCTCCGACAATGCGTTGTGCCCGTTCTTGAAGAACGTCACTTTAGATCAATGCACAATTGATCATTTGGATGATGTCGTGGCTTTTGCACTCGCACGAACTACGATCAGGTCGTTGAATGTTAGCTTCCAATCAATGGACCCTTCCTTCAGGTTCTCAGATGAACAGGTGCACGTGAACAAGCGTAACTTGTTGAAGGAACGTGGGATAAATGCTGAATGGCATTCTGGGTGGGATGTAGGACGGAGGCCTGTAGTGATGGATAATTCTCTTTCAAGTGCTGGACTACCTTTATTGTTCAACGGTGTATACTAAGTAGCACTTACAACTGTACTCTGCAACGAAAATGAACATCGGATAGATAGATCAATCTTTACCTCTGGCGGCCATGATCACCTCGAGCTCTTTATGCCCTGATGGAGATCGCATTCCAAGACTTGGAGATGACTGGGAAGATTGGAATGCTTGACTGACAGTCTCGTTCCTGTCGTAGGCGGTAGCGACCTGTCAAATGCCCTGCGCCGGTCCCGGAGCTTCTACTTGAGACAGCTCAAGAGAACGACCAGTACAGGCTTCCACATTAAGCCTAACCTGGAGCTTTGAGAACTTGATACCTATGGTGAGTAGCGAACATCATTGTGTAGGAGCGAAGGGACTCATGACGTGGATAGGCTTCTCCATCTCCATCACCATTCGACCACGTCCTTCGTACCAACTACGCACCCTCGACAACAGAGCTCAGGCAAATCAAAGAACTTATAGCGGAACCAGAAGAGCAAGTTCGATTGTTGGACGAGAAGATAAAGCAGCTGCAGTCGGAGCGGGATAGACTTCAGAGCTTTGTCGATGATCATCGTGCCTTGCTGTCCCCAGCTCGCAGGCTACCCAGGGATATCGTCGCGGAAATATTCCTATATTGCCTTCCTACGAACTATCTCCCCGTTTGTGATGCCAGTAAAGCGCCACTGGTGCTAACTGCCATCTGTGGGTCCTGGCGAGAGATAGCGGTCACTACACCACGGCTGTGGCAAGCAATTCATTTCGTTTTCCCTTCCCTCTTCGGATACACCATTGACGAAGACTTCCGGACATTATGCCACTTCCGTAGAGAAAGTCTACAACTCTGGCTCAAGAGAGCTGGGTCTTTACCCCTCACAATCTCCTGCCACGCGCAATACAACGACAAGAAACCCATCCATGTCGCAAAGGAACTACGAACCATATACTTCGAGTATGTGAAGATCCTATCGCGATATTCTACTCAATGGAAAAACCTCTACCTCTCTTCCATTTCGCGCGAGCTCTTGCTTCCATTGCAGGAACTCAAGCCCAATGATGTACCGCTTCTCAGCTCTCTATCCTTGGAGGCGAATAGCTTTGAACATGGAAGACCTTGGATGTCGATGTCCACGGAGTACCCACTCCTCAACATCATGCGTGCGCCGTCTCTCCTTGCGTTGCATCTTAGTCGTGAAGCGGTGGATATCTTCACACTCCCCGTTCAATGGAGCAATCTAGCAGAACTGTTTATTCGTTCTCTACCATCATCTGCCGCACCCATCAGCCCCGTACAGGCCGTCCAAAGGCTAGTCCGTTCATGCCACTCTCTACGCAAATGCACGCTCGACTTGACTGTGTCGACTGATGACGATGTCAGTGTGCTTCCTCCCAGGGAAACGTGGCAGCATTTGTCCGAGCTACGAATCAACCTTGCAATCAACATCCCAGAGGATGCCGAACGGAGTCACCGTGTAATTCAACAAATCTTTGATTCTATATCGACTCCAAGCTTATCTCACCTTGTTTTGTCGATGCCGGACAAAACTGTCACAATGCAACAGGCACCTTTTCTCGACCTGCTTCAAGCATCTGAATGTCGCCTCGTATCCCTCGAGCTCGACGTGCTATTATCCAGCATGGCATTGATCGGGATATTGCAGCGCATTCCTACCTTGTCAAGCCTTCACCTGACTGATGCACCCAGGTCGATTTCCTACGTTTCTTTCGGAGGAATGGTAGTACAGCCGCTGTCGCATTCGATCCTAACCAGCGAAGTCTTCCAGACGCTTTCGGACAAGGAGTTATGCCCGCTCTTAGAGAGCATCACCTTCGCCCAATGCCAAGTCGAAATCATGGACGACATTGTGGCCTTTGTACTTTCACGAACCACGATCAAGACTTTGAACATCACTTTCCAAGTGATGAGTAGTGGGTCAACTTCAAGGGATTCATACGGGCTTTCAGATGAACAACGGGCTAAGGGCAGGTTGTTGGGGCAGCATGGGATCAGTGTTAAATGGCGTTCCATGTTCGATGCACCGGATCCAGAATTACGAAGACCTATTGTGATGGACAGTTTGTTTGCAAACTCTGTTTACGCTGGAATGCCCGAGTCTTTTGGTGTTTATTAGTCACTGATTACCACCTACGTATTGAAATCATTGAGCGGAATATTATTCTTTTTTGGCTATAACCGTGTTCTCACTTGTCTTTCGTGTAATCGAAGGCCATAAATGGGCTCATGCAAGCTGAAGCGTTTGAGGGTTTGACGTCTTGACCCAGCTTCTTTGAGTCAATTCCCACGTTCCGCCTTAATCCAGGACTGCCAACACACGCGTATACTTATTGGGCCCATGGTGCGTAGCAAATATCCTCCGAAAAGACGAGGCATCTCACTTTCCATCATCATGCACAGAATCCACCATCACCGTTCCACCATGTCCTTCAATCCAATTACGCACCTTCCCAAGAGGAGCTTAAAGAAATCGAAGCACTCATCTCTGAACCAGAAAAACAAGTTCAACTATTGAATGAGAAGATTTCCCAGCTACAGGCCGAGCGAAATAGGCTTCAGAAATTTATCGATAACCATCGTGCCCTGCTATCTCCAGCTCGCAGGCTTCCTCGAGACATCATTGCAGAGGTATTTCTGCACTGTCTACCAGTGGACCAGCTTCCTACGTGCGATGCCAGCGAGGCACCGCTGGTGTTGACCACCGTCTGTCGGTCCTGGCGGGAGATCGCAATCACTACACCCCGGCTCTGGAGAGCTATACATTTCATTCTTCCTCCTCACTACGAGTACACGATAAATGATAAGGTCCGGGAGCTGTTTCATCTTCGAAAAGAAGGGCTACAACTCTGGCTCTCTCGGACCGGATCGGTGCCCCTTACCATCTCATGCTATGGGCTTCCTCTCGAGTCGAAACCATGGACTATCAGAGAGGCGCTGACGGCCATGTATACCGAGTATTTGGAGATCCTCTCCCAGTATTCGGCTCGGTGGAAGACTCTGTACCTCTCTAATATACCACGAGAGCTTTTGTCGCCCTTTCAGGTGCTGAAAGCTAATGATGTGCCCCTTCTGAGCGCTCTTTCCTTGGAGGCCAACGGGTTCGAGTTTGGGAGACATTGGACACCAGTATCTGGCGATCTTGAACACCCTCTGCACAATATCACACGAACATCATCCCTTCGTGTATTGAGCCTCCTTCGTGAATGGGCAGATACATTTACCTTTCCTATCTGCTGGAGCAACTTGACGGAGCTGCACTTGTGTCCAGGTTCGAACAATGGCACAGTATTTCCAGACATGAACGCGGTAGAGATTGTCCAAAGACTTGGACAGACATGTCGTTCTCTGCGCAAATGCAAATTGGACCTGTTTATATCAGATTTCCGTGGGCTCAGCAGCGTACATTGTCGACATACATGGCCACATTTATCCGAACTCAGTATTCAGCTTCAAATTGAGGCCTACGGTACAGGAGAAGAAACTGGGGACGTTCATTTGATACGCAGAATTTTCGAACCTATAACAACACCCGCTCTATCCCACCTCTCTCTACACGTCACGTCTAGACGGATAACACTAGATGAAATGCCGTTTCTTGACTTCCTCCAAGTCTCTCAATGCCCCATCGTGTCTCTTGCACTCGACCTGTCATTATCCGGCAGGGCATTGATCGAGGGTTTGCAAGCCATCCCATCTCTCACGGCCTTCCATCTAAAGGATGTCTTCCAATCGACGCCTTATGTCTCCGAAGAAGGAGAGATAATACGACTGCCCCCGTACCCGGTCCTTACTAGTGATGTCCTTCGAAGTCTATCCAACAGAGCGTTATGCCCATTTTTGGAGGAGGTTATTTTGGAGTGTTGTCCTGCTGAATGCATGGACGACGTAGTTGCTTTTGCACTAGCTCGCAGCTCGTTGAAATTGTTGAATGTTACATATCAGGAACGGGTCGAGGAAATCATGAGATTTATGGAGCTGTCAGAGGAGGACAAGGCCAAAGGTGAGCGGTTGCGGCAGACCGGGATGGATGTTCACTGGCATTCTATTCACGAAATCAAGCCGTCGAGGGTTTTCAATCCTACGATACCTCAGTCTATCGTTGTATATTAGATGTACATTGTCATTGACAAGGCAAATCATAATAAAGCAATCTATCAGATGTATGTATCCCTTTCTGCCCCTTTTACCATCTCAGGCTTGCCTCAAGCCCACAACCTATGCCATTTGAGACAGGGAGTCGGGATGTCCGACTTCAAGTTTGCTTCAAGTTGTCACGACGCACGTGCGTCGTGTACTTACAGCGCTACCATTATCGGAAGACCCGGGCCGTAAAGAGTCATCCTGTTTCTCACAGCTTTAAGCTTTTAACCACTTCCTGTACGTGCAATAATACCTATGGTGCGTGTGTTCAAGATCCTGTAAAGAGACAAAAAAACTCACTTCATCTATACCCTACGCAGGTGGTATCGTCCCCGTTCGACCGTGTCCTTCGTACCAACTATGCTCCATCTGCAGAGGAGCTCGGAGCAATCAGGAAACTCGTCCTGAGTCCAGAGGAACAGGTTCAATTATTGAACGAGAAGATTTTCCAGCTAGAAGCGGAGCGTGACAAGCTTCAGAGCTTTATCAATGACCACCGTGCCTTGCTTTCTCCGGCTCGCAGGCTTCCCCGAGATATCATTGCGGAGATATTCCTGCACTGTCTACCAACAGATCAGCTTCCTACATGCGATGCCAGCAAGATGCCGCTGGTGTTGACCACCGTCTGTCGGTCCTGGCGGGAAATTGCTGTCACCACGCCTCGGCTCTGGAGAGCTATTCATTTCGTTATTCCTGCCCTGGTTGGATACACGATCGAGGATGATTTTCGGACACTATTTCACCTTCGTAAAGAAGGTCTACAACTCTGGCTTGAGAGAGCCAAATCTGTACCCCTTATCGTCTCCTGCTATATGCAGTTCAACTCCAAGAAACCTCGGGAGGTCGGGAACGAACTACAAACTATGTATACAGAGTACATGAAGGTGCTATCGCGGTATTCGACTCAATGGAAAACCCTTTACCTCTCTTCTATTCCGCTCGAGCTTTTATCACCTTTGCAAGTGCTGAAGGCCAATGATGTACCGCTTCTTCGTACACTCTCTTTGGAGTCGAATGCCTTCGAACTTGGGAGACCTTGGATGTTGGCATCCCGGGAGCACCCACTTCTCGATATTACGCGTACACCATCTCTCCGTGCATTACATCTCTCCCGTGAACCGGCGGATATATTCTTGTTCCCAGCTCGATGGGCCGATCTGACAGAACTGTCCATATGTCCTCTTTCACGGTCCTTTCCCCAGTCAGCCATCGACCCATTACAGGTCGTCCAAAGGTTGGCTCAAACATGCCACTCTCTACGCAAATGCAACCTCGACTTGACCATGTCACGTTTTGACGAAATGGTCAATGTACACTCGTCGAGGCAAACGTGGCAACATCTGACCGATCTCAGAATTAGCCTTGGAATTGATGTACCAGATGGTATTGCCCAGAGTCACCGTGTAATCCAGGGAATCTTTGACTCTATCCTAACTCCTGCCTTGTCTCACCTCGCTGTACTTATCCCGACGAGGGACGTCGTAACGGACCGAGCGCCATTCCTCGAATTACTTCAAGTATCTGATTGTAACATCGCATCGCTCGAGCTCAACATGCAGCTATCGAGTAGTGCGTTGATTGGGTGTTTGCAAAGCATTCCTTCCCTAACCACTCTTCGCCTGACGGATGCACTCGAACTGCCTTCCTACGTTTCGGAAGAAGGTGTAATAGTGCGTCCACCTTCGTATCCCATTCTCACTAGCGACGTCTTTCAGGCACTCTCAGACAATGAGCTGTGCCCGTTCTTGGAGAACGTCACCTTCATCCAATGCCCAATCGAGAGCATAGACGATATTGTAGACTTTGGACTCTCACGAGCCACGATTAAAACGCTAAGTGTCGTTTTCCAAAACGATATGCAAACTCGACATCCCCCTGGACTCACAGATGAGGAACGGGAGAAGGGCGAGTTGCTGAAACAGCGTGGGATAACTGTTGAATGGCGTTCTGTGTTTGAGGCAGAAACACTGAGGCCGTTTGATGCCAATGTGTTCTCACTACCTACGAGCGGAATGCCTCGGTCGTTCAATGGCGTTTATTAGTGATCATCCCCGAAGTATTGAAGATGCTACATAGATGGAAATTGAATATTCTGCGGACCTCGTCTTCTTGATGACCATTACGATCCTACCCTTCTTTCATTTACTTATAAAGCCTATCGGAAGCGAGACTATACCATGTCCCAAACTCCAAGCATGTCAGGAGCACAAATGGTACTCTACTTTCAATCATGCACGCAGAGAGTATATCCATGTTCAGGGCAATAATAACAATATCATTGAGCAATACAAATAAAAAGAGGCAGAAACAGAGAGAAACGAAGGACAGTAACGGCGATGTTATAAAGTACGAGCTCGAGCTGAGAGCGAAAAGGTTAAGACAGAGACAGAGGAGGTCAGAGTACAAATGCAGATCTGGCACACGGGTTTGAAGGGAGAGGGCACAGAAGGAAAGGCAGGAATCCATCCATACAACTACACACACATGTCACCTTTAATCGTCATCGTCGTCGTCGTCGTCTTTGGCCTCTGCTTCTTCCTTATCGCTGTTTTCGGCGCTCTTCTTTCCGCTCTGTGAAATGTGTTAGTATATGCACGAAGAGCTGTAAAAAAGGACGCCTACCTCGTATGCGACCTTCTCTCCTTCGGCGCGCTCTTTGTCCTTGGCGGCTTGCTCGATGTAAGGCTGTTGACAGAGATGAATATCTCGTTAGTACGAGGAAAGCAACGGTCGCACCTTTTTCTCCTCATCGTCGAGTTCTTTCCATTTTGCACCGAGAAGTTTGCCCACTTCACCTGTACGACACGTTAATCTGTGCTATGTGCAAGAGACAGTGACTGTCCACGTACCAAAGGAAGCGTCAGGGTTCTCGGCCTTGATCCTGTCACGCCAGTCCTGGCTGAAAAACATGTATGCGGAGAGAGCGCGCTTGGGTGCGTTAGGATCCTTCTTGGGTTTGCGAGGAGCTTTCTCAGCCTTTACGGCGGCCTTGCGCTAAAAAGAGGTTATTGTAAGTACGTGTGTCCTGTCAAAGGAGAAAAAAATAGAGTAGAGAAATAGTAGGAGAAAGTATATGCGGGGTTTTCCGAAGCAGGTGATATGTTCGATAAGACCAGTCAACAAAAGTGATGACTCGGCGAAGAAGAGGTCATTGGAGCGACGAAAAGGCCGTTGAAAGGAGGAAATGTTGAAGGATGAGGTAAAAGGGTTCGTTTTGAGACATGGGTTCAACAACGTTCAACAACGTCGTTGACGACGACCATAGCGACGATGAGCGCTCCAGAACGTCAGAGACGGTCATGAGAGTGCTAGAGGCGCGTAAAAGTGTCGAATGTTGAAGGAAATGAGAGATATCCAAACAAGGCAAAAAGTTGAACCATCCCAACCCAGTCAACAAAGGTGATTCAACACTCGATAACGACCCAACCCAACCTCCAACGAGTCCAACGACTTGCTACAAAGCGAAAGAAACGCATATAAAAAAGATCCAGGAGCTCACCTTTGCTTTGGTGGTTTCCTTGGGCATCTGTATGAGGTTCGGATATGGATGAAGGAGAAACGCAATCATCAGCACTCATTCTGAACGACCAAACGAAGCAAAAGAACGAAAAGAACGACGAGCATATCGATGGAAAGCAGCCCGACACCAGGGAAGTCGAGCGACGCGACGCGACTTGGCGCCAAACAAACAACGCGCTCCCATCGCTGTGGGCGTATTGAAAATGGGTTCGGTAGTCGCTGACGACGACGACGGCGAGAAGAAGTGTTTGTCGCGGTTGAGAAAGGGTATATAAATGAAAAGGATACTTGCTGTTCAGTCAAGGAAGGGGAGGAGAGACGAGAGTAATATATGAAGGGAAGGGGAGTCTGAGCTGGGGCACTCGCAGTGCTGTGGTAAATGGCTGGGTGGGCAGTTTGAGTGCGTAGCTGGCTTTAGGGCAAGCCCAATACCTGTGCCGGGCGGCCCCGGCCTTTTCAAACTCCGCTCCGGGCCACTCTATCCATAAGGAGTTTTCCGCTTGTTTCAGCCTGACTGCCACTGATCCAGCTCTGATCTCATTTCCACTAAGCGAAGTCACTCATTCGGCAGCACCCGCAGAAAGAAAGAAAAAAACAAGGAAAAAAAAGTAGAATTGTCTCTGTGTTCGTTCCCTATACGTGCTTCGCCAATGTTACTGCGTAATCTTCAATCGCTCCGCCAGCGCCGTTTGCCAAATAAACACAATTCAGACACATGGGTCTCATTGCGCCCGAGATTCTCAGCACTTGTACTATATCCTTGAGGTTCGTAAGCCCTTGAATGGCGTATACAGGTATCGTGGTCGTCCCCGGTATGACTGAATTCATCGGTTTGACGCCGAGTGCAAGCGTGCCAAGTGGCTGACCCTGGTGAATCCTTTTAAACATCCTGAGATAACACGAGATCAGCTTCCGGCAATAAAAGTACAAGTCCAGCGCTCAACGTACGATGCAAATGACATGGTCTCACCACAATGTCCCCACGGTGTCCCGAACAACTCTGCAGAAGGTTCTCCGTACCCGATTCCAGCATCAGCGTGCGCTTGCTGTACTGGCGTCGGATAAATCAGAGGGTGCGACCACACGGCTTCGAGGGTTTTGATGCGCTCTTCACGAACATCTTCTCGACCTCCACCTTTGCCAGCAGAGACGCTTGCCGCTAGACTATATCGCCCTGATGATGTATCTCTGAGCAACTGAACAACAGTTGGTGTGTTCACGTTGAGCACTGCAGCAGACACGCGGCACCATTCGGCGTATTGACTGAGAAGCTTGACAAGGGGGGTGAAGGATAGAGACGGCGGGCCTAGATGTGTGATAAAATAGCCTGGAAGATTTGTCAGTCTACCGTCGAAGTGGCATTCCGTAGACCTACCCAAGCCAGAAAAGTAATCAGAGATATCCATTTCTACATAATCATGATATGGAACCTTGACAGTATGGATCTTGCCACAATGTGTTCGACAGTAATGCGAACCGGTTTTTCTATGGAAGGTCAAGATGTCAGTAAGAAGAAAATATATCGGAGAAATAGCATGCGTACAAGCATGGTTCCAGGAGTCCATCATACACACGACCAAGATGAACCCGATGAGGAGAAGTAGAATTCAAGTAGGTGCCCTTCAGAAACGAAGCTATCTGAAGAAGGAAAAAATCGCTCAGTCTAGGTCACAAGCCACGATTGACAGGGAACCACATACAGATGACGCAGAATTCTTAGCACGTAACATTCCCTAAGATCCAGTCCAAACCACCCACGGAACGTACAGAGAGTATATTCATGATCTAATGAAGGTTTAGAGTGCGAGCATGAAGCCTGTTGTCCCCGAAGGATAGTGGAAGGAAGTAACAAGCGAGAGCGTGAGAAACATGTTGTAATGGCCTCAGGGCCCAGGCACGCAGCCAGCGGCCTCAACGTTCAGTGACGTTCAACTCTCATATCTTCTCTCATACCGTACCCGTTTGACACTCGACTAGAATCGTCAAGGATGACAAAAATTACCACCTCACTTAAACGTTTGAGCTATATGGATAACTAGAATATACGACAGACATAAAGCCGTACAGAAGTTCTCGAAATCTACTTATTGCCAGACTTCAAAGCTAGTCAGTATGCCATAGGCTGTAGCCGTAATACAGTTTCTTTGAGTGCCAACTGACTTCAATCCCATATTTCCTCAACAGTTCGCCCTTGGCCTTTTCCTCTTCGGATAGGTCTGCAAAGTTATGGAGTCTCTTAGTGTGAACAAGTTCGGGAAGCTTTGTCTGGAAGATAACCCGCAGATAGTTCATTGTGGACCGACGTGCAAGCGCGAAAGCCACAATATCATCTATATGGTCGACTGGACACACTTCCAACGGAGCCTTCTCCAGAATAGGACACAAAGTTCTACACGAGAGGCTCTGGAAGAAGTTGCTCATGAAGGCCGTGTGCCACGGCTGTTGCTCTGCCCGACCTTCGTCTGTCAATATCCATCATCCAGCTAAAAGACCATTAAGTTAAATGCCCTTGATTGATCCAGAGACGCATTCCAATTCCAGACAGTCAATTAATGCCTTGTCTGTTAAACACATCGAGAGCTCCAGAGACGCAATGCGACAGTTGGACCGCACGAGAAAGTCATAACAGGGTGCTTTTTCCATCACAATAAGGCCCGCCCGGACAAGTGAAAGGGAAGTGAATGTGAAGTTTGGATAGAGCAGGAGCCGTAATGTTCGCAGACATCCTCTCGAATACTCGATGAATCGATTTCCCTTCTTCGAGATCCTGGATGTCATCAAATTGTTGAACAATGAGTTCGATCCTCAACTTGCAAAGAGAGTGCCATATTTGCATGGGAGTATGCACAGCGAGCACCTCGTCGGCGTTCGATATGTGCGAGATAGTAGAGAATGACATCTCTGAGCGAGTGTTGGTATAACGGCTGCGGGGTTGTATCCGGGTTAGTGTCTCGTGGTGATGATGAGTTCCTTCAGGCCACTCCAACGGCTGGAAAGTCCAAAAGGCCGGTCCACAGGTCCATCAGATGTAAGGAAGTAAGCGCTGCTGCATGTGCAACATTGAACAGGGGATTTCCCGATGTCGGAGACTCCAGAAGATTTGGAGGCTGCTTCGTCAGTCGTAGTCCCTCGCGCCTCGAAAATTTCGGCGTACATGCTGTACAGCTGCTCTCTAACCTTGGCCGCCGGACTTCTGCGCTTAGCATTTCAGTAACGGAGAGCATAATAATAACTATCAACCAAACACGCACCATTATAGAATACTTGTGGTTTTCGTCGATGAGCTCGTAGATGGTAATGGGGGGAGCAAACTGTTGATCCATCATATATACGATACTTAATGGACCAACGATGGACCCACATGTACAGGTGATTTGTTAATTTTTAAACAAAATCTAGTCAGAATTCAGCTCATAAAACAGCATATGTTTTACTCGTTGCTGATACGCACCGTCTTGATTGAGCTAAACACCTTGTTGTGAACAATGCCCAACAAATCTCCACCTGTAATAACAACTCTCCTTGAGAATCGAGATTGTACGATTATTGGCTGTGCCGCTCCCGTGACGTAAAGTATCGTTAGGGTGTGTACGATCCAAGGTATTGAGGGCTATTGCCACAGCACTTTAACTCTCCCTGAAGTTGTTCTGAGGTCGTTGTCGGGTCGTTGAACGCGTCAAGAGGAGCTGCTGCTGTAGACGCGTCAAAAGAACCTAACGTGGGAATCATCTGGTCTGGACCACTTTGACGACCTGCTCTGCACTTGCCTTGCATCGCAAACATATCAAAGAGAATGTTAATTTCCCTTTTCTTGCTGTCTCGGAGCTTGCAGGATCCTGGGGTGACGGTGGCATTTAGGGCTGTAAAGATATCAAGGTCATCTGGTGCGTTTGCCGCCGTTATAATACTTACTGCCTTAGCTCATTCGGGCATACGTTTTCAGCGACCTGGGATCTGTAGCTGCTGTCGCGATGCTGTCCTCAATGCCATTCCCAACGTAAAACGTCGCAAGCCGAAGAAGAGTATCAGAACACATGATCTATTATATATTATGACCCAATCGTTGACCCCTGTCGGACGTTGCCGGGCAAAGGACACTCAGTTCACAACCACCAGCACTGGGTGCCAACCGTTGTCAAAAACGTATTGCAAGAACAAAGTCCTCGAGGAAGAGGAGAGGCTAGTCATGTTATATTCAAATGGTCCGTTAGCACATCACCGCCGCTCTGGGATCTCATCGTGCCGTACTCTCCACATTCCAAGTTCCGAACGTTGAACCTATTATCCCCTCGCTTTGCGTTTTACACGCTGTCATCCTCTTGACTATTTAAACTTTTGGTGCTCCCATTCTGAAGCTTTATTCGCGACAGATGACACTCCTACTATTTCATTCGACCAGCATCATCATCAATCGTACGGTCCGTTACACGCTTCCAATTCAAAGAAGTCCTTTCTCTGATGCATCTTGTTAGCTGACCATCCCGTTTCATGTGGTCCTTCGGGTACGTTTCGTATTCGTATCGTCATTGCCTCTAACTCGCTCCTTCTCAGATGAGAAGATGAAACGCGTGTCACCTGGCATTCCCAGTTCCCTCACAGAGTATAAAGGCAAACCGACTCGGCTTCACAATGGGATCATACTTGTGATAACCCCTCGAACGGTCACAATGACATTGTTTACTCTGAGCGTTGCAGCTCTAATATCCTACTTTTCACTTGTGTCAAGGGCCCCGCCTGCCAAAGCTCTGGATGATGGAGTTGGGCGTCTTCCTTGTAAGTGCCCATTATATATGCAAAGACTCGAGGACTGTATTCAACGTTCACTTTCAGTCATGGGCTATAACAGTACGTGAATATCAACGTATCGTCCTTACTCTCAATTTCAACGACGACTAGCTTGGAACGCATATCACGTAGGTCTCCAGTATAGTGTTGCAAAGCGTCGTACTGACCAAGCACCAGTGCGACATTAATGAGACTGTGATCATGCAGAATGCCCAACTATTGGTTGACTTGGGTCTTCGGGTGCGCCCTTCTACCACCTTCGCATCAAGTATATTAATCTTACGAGATTTAGGACGTTGGCTACACATACATGAATATCGATGATTGTTATCCCGAGAAGGAGCGTAATGCCAATGGAGATATTGTTGTCAGTAAGTGAAGACAATTGCTAGCTAGGTCAAGTCAATGAACTCTTCCCGCAGACGCTACACGGTTCCCGTCTGGCATGAGAAATGTGACGGATAGAATTCATGACCTTGGGCTGTAAGCTTTCTGCTTCTTGTACGCCTGGCGACATACTGAACGTGTTAAAGTAAAGCAGGCATTGTGAGTCCCCTCACGTTTATTACAACATCTCTTCGCCAGTTCTTAATCTGCACAAACAGTACAGTGATTCTGGTTGGTTCACGTGTCAATTGTACCCTGGGTCTTTCCAGAACGAGGACAGGTCCGTCGTGAAGATCTTTGGTTGAGGGGATTGGTGCTGATGTTGCCCAGGGATTTGAGGTTGTTCCGAGAAGAGTGGAACTTTGATTTGTTGAAGTACGCGTGCTGTTTTTCCCATCACGTTCCTGTTCTAACTTCGTCTCAGATATGACAATTGCGCTGGTGAGCATATATGGCCCTTAGTTATCAGTAACCAGGCTAATATCGCAATCAGTGCCATTCGACGAGGTGATCAAAGAAGGAATGGTGGGGAGTACGTGACGTTCTGTCCCAGCTGTACCAAATCTGACAACATAACCTACAGAATTCACTCGCATGGCCGACTCGATCGCAAGACTCGCGCAAGAAACTGGAAGAGAACCTATTCTTTTTTCACTTTGCCAGTGGGGAAGGGTGAGCATCAAGTCTCGCTGATGTTTGAGTATTATATCTCATCAACGTCAGGAACAACCGTGGCTCTGGGCTAGACGACTTGGGCAAAGCTGGAGAGTAAGATTCTTCTAAGAACTTGTCGGTTTCCACAAACTCACCTTTACATAGACGACCGATGATGTAGGACAGGGGTGGACGTCCATCACCAGTATTCTCAACGAGTGGGTATCCCTGCCTTATCTTAGTATCCCCGGCTCAAACAATGTGATTCAGGAACTCTTTCATCACATGGGCTTCAGACTTCTATGGTCATAATGACATGGACATCGTGAGTTCAACTATGAACTGCGTGTCGAATCGGCTTATAATGCCGAATAGTTGGAAGTAGGGAACGAAGGTCTCAGCTTTGAGGAGGCAAAAACACATTTCACTGCGTGGGCATTCTTGAAGTCCCCGCTACTCATCGTGAGTTGCATATATTGTCGAGAACCGTGACTCCGGTTTATTCACCTTTCACAACAGGGAACGAATGTGGGTATATCTGTCGTTCTTTTCATGTTCCAGTCAACCGATGCTGTAACAGCTTCCAACGGTCACGAACGAGACCCTCGAGATTTTCAAGAATACAGAAATCATCGCGATCAACCAGGACGATGTTGTCGGAACCGCTGTTTCTCCTTTCCGATGGGGGGTCAACGTATGTCTATTGAACACGGTAGTTGTGGCATTATGCTAACGGTCTCCTAGCCCGACTGGACCTTTGACTCTGTTCGCCCAGCGCAGTACTGGAGTGGAGAGAGCCAGAATGGGACGATATTCATGCTGGTGTGCACGCAAAAGCCCGCCTTGGTACCAAATAACAACTAATATGCCCTCTCAGATAAACGTCTTGGACGAATCTGCAGATATGTCTTTCAACTTAACGGAATCTCCATGGATTCGCGCCGGAAGGCAATACTCTGTTCGGGTAAAGTTTTCCCTCTTTTTCTTCTGTCTTTGCGTTTAACGCTGTATTGTAGGATCTCTGGACACACACCGATAATGGCACCGCTGTGCGAAGCTTTACTGCTCATGCCGTCCCGGCTCACGGTGTCGTCGCCCTGTTATTGAAGGACGCTGGAGATGAGCCCGCAGGCACTCAGCCACCTTGTGCTAGACCGGAATGGTGTATGGATCAAAATGGAACCAGAATCGACCAGTGAAAGCAGAAGTTGATCGAGAACCTTGCGTGGTAGCACGATTTAATTTTTCTTCTTCTCGCATGCAAATGAAACAGACATCGTTCAAATGTGTATATCCACGCCAGTAACACGAATACTTTCATGATATGTATGCAGGGATCTCGGTGCACATCAGATCACTGGCCTACTAACTGCAGACGATAGCAAATTCAGGATTAAAATGCAGATACTAATTGGCTACATAGGACAGCAACGAAAGCCTAACAATGACAGCACTCCCTTCATGCCTTTTCTGAGACAACCGCATCACCAACATGTCCAGCTGCGATGTTGTTCAACTGGTCTTCCTGTTTGTCGAGGCGGCGCACAGAGAACCAGAACAGGGTACCAGCAACTGCAGCAAGTACGGCCATAGAGCCATAGTTCCACACGAGAAGGGGATCTTCGGCAAGGGCTGAAAAAAGTCATGAGTTTCCTCAGGTATTGATGGGATGAAGAGTAAGTCGCGTACCGACGAAGGCCTCTCCTAAGGCACTTGCGACCGCGGAGGTAAACAAAAATACAGCCATGACAAGGGACCTCATGTTTTGCGGCGCTTTGGTAAAAGCGTACTCAAGACCAGTAATTGAGGCGAAGATCTCGCTATATAGAATCTGTTCAGTATAAAGAAAACCAGGGAAGATGAGGTATCGAACCTGAAGGCAATGAGGATGTACGATCCGCTCTGAGTCCATACATTGAGCGTCGACGTAATACTGTTTCCGTCGGCATCTTTACAATTTGCCACGAAATTGCCACAAGGGTTTGTCTGTTGGTTGATATGGGTACTAGTCGAAGGAGACGAAATTGAGTATTGGGCGTACCTTGTAAATATAGTGCTGGATGACCGCGGCCCATATCATCCTTTAAAAGTACTATAAGAATCAAGCTCAAGATAAACAAGTTGGAATAACGAACGCTGCAGCGCCAGAGTAGAAACCGGCCGTGATCTTCTTTAAAGAAGTCCACTTGATTCCAGCTCGCTGGAGTGCGGGATAGAACTATAACAACAGGTCATGAGCTCGATATCTAATCCCGTCGTGATAAAACGTACCACAAGATCAAACAGGGGGATGAAGATGATCAGGATGAAAGAGTCAATGTTGGAAAGCACATCGTTGGGGAAGCCATGAAGAGCCATAGTAGCGGCTTGGGAAATGAGGTTGTTGTTAATCTGGTTGTATGGAAGCCCTGTAAAAGCCAGTTAAGATCAATTTTAAGAGCATTACTGGACGCTTACAGTAGATGGGATACCATGCAAACACAGCACAGGCTTTGAATCCACGGTTGACTTCGTCAACCCACTGATCATCAAACTTCATCCAGGTTGGTTTCCTATCGCCGAGCTTGCTGGGTTTCACGTTCTCCCAGAAGTCATCTGCACGAAGCTGACGGTATGTGGTAATAGGGTTAAGGCTCCATCTGCCTTTAGCAGCCAGACCCCACAACCGCATAGCCATTGCAAGCACGGAGCCTGTTGGTGGTGTTCTGACATAACGATGGCGACCAGCCCAGAGAACGAGAGGGCACAAGCAGAATACGATCGTCGGAAGTGTGTAGGCTAGCCAGAACCCGACGTACTGTGCGGAAAGTTAGTAAGGGTCTCGGCACAGTTGTAGGTGACTAACTTTCTCTGAATAACTAGGGTAAAACGGTATCAGAGAAGCGAGCAAGAACTTCATGCTGAAAACTTACACCATGCCGATTTGGCCGATCAAACTCCCGATGTTGATGAACCTGGACAGAAGGATTAGTATCCAGACAACGGTGATCGCGGTGTTTCACGAACATGTAGAAGTACTAGAAGGGAAATTAGCTTAGTATTGGATCAAGGCTGCATCAGTTTCCACCCACCATGTACACTCGAGCGATGGTAAGAGCAGGATCGACAATGACACGTTCACCGCTCTTCTCAACACGAATGAATAGCTTGGTACGTTTGTATTGCTCTGCGATAAGCGGTGAAATGTTTGACTTGAACATGCCAGTACCTGCAAATGTCAATCAGGTCTTCCACGCCTGTCATGATGGTTTACATACCCAGTCCCATGACGATCAATGCTACCACGAATGCTCCGACTGCACCCTTATGCTCAATGACACCGGGAAGGGCAGAGACCACCAATAAGATGTGGCCAATCAAAGTAATGAAGACAGCCAGGCAGGTGGTGTTGAAACGACCGAGTTTTTCATCGGCGATGTAGGCACCCAAGAGAGGAGTGACATAGCACCTGAATACCGGTAAATGATAAGAGAAACGCAAGTAGGACGTTTTCGCACGTACCAGAACTGATAGAAGGTCGTGAGGCCGGTCGAAGCCCTCTGACCGAGACCCAAAGCACCTGATTGGCCACCGAAACCAGCACCAGTGTGAGAGCCTTCAGGTAGTTTCTGCTGGATAAAGTTGGTCTATACAAACATATGGTCAAGACTAGCGATTAGGTTCATGAAAAAGTTTTACGCACGAAAACGGCGCTACACCCATAGAACTGCATCCCATCAGTTCGATATCGAGGCTAATCGTCCTGTCGACAGCTCACCGAAAACCGTTCAGCCATCTCAACAATAGCGATGACTAAAAAAAGGTCAAGGGAGTGAGCATTCAACAAGGTTTTAATTTGACCATGACGCACGGTACGCATTCCATGGCATAAGATCTGCCACTCTCCGTAGAGTCAATTTTTCTTCTTCAGTGGGGAACTCGAGCCCATCGTGGATACCATCGAGCTCGTGCTCAACAGAGGAAGAATCATGTACGGAGCTCTTCTCGTTTTTGTAGTCGTGTGCCTTAATGTGGCTCACGGCAGCAAGCTCGTCGGCGTCGATTTGAGCGATACCAGCCATCAGAAGAAGTGGGAGGGTGGGGCCAACAAAAGGTAAAGCTCCGCGGATGGGCCATTTATAGCCCGACCAAAACGCGCGGGATCTTTGGAGGCAAATTGGAAGACCAAACAATGGATTTTTCGTTATCGGTTCCCGGCAGTATCATGTGGATTAGAACCTATTGGGTCCTTGATCCTTGATCCTGGACGAGATACGGCGCTGCGAAAGGCTACGCAGTCCCTTCCCTGACAGGGATAGCTTGGAGATAGCTGCTCTGCAGCCCAGATGATTTGTGCTAACCTTGATTTGCGTACGCTGTCACGGGTTGATAAAGAAATTCTGGAACCTGCGAGTGTCGGGGTTTACCCTTCCGACGATTCTTGAAGCTCGAAACGTCAAAGCTTTGATTTGCTTGCATGGCAACGCCCTCTTCAATTCCTTGTGGAAATTTGAACTTCAGCAGGCTTCAATACAGAGAAATGCAGGTCCGCTCCTGAATACTGTTTAGTCCAGCTGTACTCGAGAAAATGCCGCACCGGAATGAAATGTTCTATTTTTAGCTCATCGCCACACTTCTACCGACGCCTCAACTTTTGCCTAAATTGTTGATATATACTGTGCCTGTCGTGGCTCACAATCCACATGGTGGTGGATCCAGGTTCGCGAACCGAACCTTGCAGGGCAGTATTGTGTCTTGTGCCTCTCAACGTTCTTCATCAAATGAAGCAAGTGCTTGATCTCATGTCTGCGTCGATTAGGAGCCCTTTACACAGTTTTGCTTTCTTTCAGAGTGGGACGTTTATCAGTCACCTTAATAGTCTGGAGCGGAAGAACGTACTGGAAGAACATACAACATCGGCCCCTTCCAAAACTGGACACGTAATCGAAATGTAGGCGTCGGTCAGCACCAAGTTCAAGCTGTCCACGCACCACCGAGACGAATTCAGACGAACCAATGAGACGACCAATGGCCCTTGTAGAATGTGTTGGCGCGTTGATTGCGTTCAGAAGATCTAGAGCAAGTTGCAACGGTTGTGAGTCACGACGCCGTGGGCCGAGGGCTCGGAGTCGGAGGAGCACGTGGTACTCCGGCAAATCTCTTGGTTACGGTATACACTCAGGCATCCCATCGTTTGGAGACCGTAGAGGAATACCAAATCGACTGAACGCCATTCAATATCCAAATTGATTCCTCGCTAAATCGCCCCTCTCTTTCTTTCTGCATCTCAGAGTCTCCTTCTGATTCTCTCACACGTTCGGGAGGTAATAATGTATTCGTGAAAGTGCAAAGGTATATGCACTACACGGGACAAACTTTCAATATGACATTATCCGAGAGTGGTGCGCGCGATGCCGAAGAACAGGACGTCGACGAGAACATCGAAGGCCTCACGAGACAGTAGCCATTTGTGTCCGGCGAGAGAGTACGGAGACTCAGAACTGGTCTTTCTCCGTTCTGGCTCTTGATGAGTCGGATTCTTGAATGCGGTGAGTAGATGAATACGTGTACTTGATATGGAATGGTACTCTAACCCCAGATTCAGAGCGTTTTCTGGCTGTCGATTTCTTTTTCTTTGGCTAGTCGTTTGGCATAATTGCGTTGTTCAGGCGGGAACGGCATCGACAAGCCAAACATTGACTTGTTGCCTGACGATTGGGGGATGTTGAGAGAGGATCTGTCGAGGGGAGCTTTGAGTTACACAGCCGGATCTTTTGGCACTAAGTGAGTCTCTTGATACAGAGTATGCGTTGTTTCTGATGAAAACAGAGAGCAAAGTTTTCTTTCGGACGAAGTACCATGTGATTCGCAAAGGAATGGTTTCTACTTATCGAACACGGTGCTGTATCATATGCAAAACACCAACTGAAGAAAGACTTATTCAATTACACCGAACCCACTACTGAACCCACTTTGCACCCACTGCCACGGCAGCACCGACCGCTCCCCATCCCACAGGCTTAGGAGGCTCCACAAAGTCGGCTATGCCAACTCGGACCGACCCACCCTTGTTGGTCATGGTCAGCGTGAACGGTGGTAAATTTGCCAGGCCAACCTTCCCAGCTACATCGTGCACATTGTCAGAACGATTCAGTAACATGTATGTCACCCCACATCCATGAACCCCTAAGACGACCATCGCGTTGGGCCTTTTAGACACCACCACACGAACTTTGATTCCCGTGCACAAATCGACGAGATGGCCCCACATGTACCGACTTTTGGGGACATTCCATCTAGGCGCCATCTGCTCCTCTCCCCAATCCATGATACGTCCCTTGAGGCTACGGTCTAGCTGCCCAAGGATATGTTCCGGCTGGCTTCCCCATGCTGCATCGCCTTTTCTCCCATCGTTCCATTTCCCTTCGCTAAGGAAGACCCACCCACTTCGTTCAAGGTACATTGTGCTGACGATGAGGCGGAGGAGGTTGAAAGCAATGGAGGATGTCCAGAGTAGTACCAGGCCTCCGATAAAACTTGGGTCGACAAAATGTGGGTCGACACGACGGAGGAAGGTCATGTTGAAATGACCGACGGAGATCAGGGGTAGTGAGATGAACCAACTGAGCAGTAACAATGTCACGGAAACTATCTTCACAACATGGACATGAGGATTGCGGAATAAGGCCTTCGAATCCCTCTTGAGATCAGGATGAAGCCCGATAGTCTTCGCGCCCACGATATTCAATGGTGCGATCGGCTTCCCATTTTTATCCATCGCTCTGACTGTAAAAGCAGTCACCAGAGGCTCAAGACGCTCGTTTCCCGCTCTGGGCTCGATTGGGGGACCTAGCCATCCATTCCCAGCCTCCGGTTTATCCGGAAGACAACACACGGCAGCAAGGGCAGCCTGGTTATAGAACCCTTGGTTGATTTCCAACAACCAAGCAAGGTCAGCCCAACCATCTTTGCCCTTGAGATGGTGCAGTCTGGCTCGGCGCGGGAAAAGTCCATTCAGGCCTTTTCCGAGATACTCGTGATTATCATACCCTGATTCCCGATCCCGTCTGATAGCTTCAACAATGAGAGCATGTATGGTCATCTGCCATGTCTCATTCCCAGTGCTGTTGCTTTGTTGCAGGACGGAATGCAAATACCACTTACTATCCAACGCTGCAGCATGCATCATTCTCTCGCGGAATGACCTTCCAGATTCTGGGTACAGGTGGCTTTGAGGTTTGGTATTCCCGCCTGGGACCAACCGTCTAGTCATCCGTTGGGTCTTGTTGGCATGGAGAATTTCTCCCAAGGTGAAAAGACGGTTGGCCCATCTGCAAGTCAGGCTGGTGTGGTCACAGTTGACTTTGTTGCAGAAGACTACCACAGTCTCGGCTGCTCTGAAGATATCTGAAAGGCGACCTAGCTCCTCGCTCCGTTCCTTTTTGACCTCTTCCCTCTCAGCCTGATCGTCCTGCTTCTGTTCGCTCAAGTGTTGTCTCTCTCTTGAAAGACAGAACTCATCTGGTTGCAAAGTCAGTCAACTTGCGATGATAGGTGAGTTGCTGCACTCACCAAGCCAAACAAACACCTCTCGATCTGGGTCGACCTCCTGGGTCTGACGAGCTGCTGAACAGTACTCTGCAAGAAATTCCAGTGAAATTCGTTTCCGGTCCCTCAGTGAAAATTTCGCCTTTCCGCCTGGCGGCGGTGGATCCTGAAGAGCTCGCCCAGCCTCTTTGAATAGCGTGTAGGCTGCGTCCATATCGTAGCTGAGCGCCGTGTACCCTTTACTGCGATGTTCCTCTGTCCATTGGATCTGTTCATGACCATCATAATGACCGTCATGAACGAAAACCCGAAGCATCCACCGTGGTTCGAAATTAGTCTTCTCATAAACCTCTCTATCCACTCGCGGAAGTGTCACAGTGCTGCTCAGGCTGCTGTTGGAACCATTGGCAGCATGCAATATCGCAGCGGGACTGAGAACCTGTGGATTCACGTCGTCTCCCAAGGGAGGATGCCGAAGAACAGCGCTGGAAACGTCTACGAGCTCGTTTTCCCATGTGGTTTTGGAAAAGTTGTAGGCAACATTTCCTACTGTTGAGAAAATCGGAAAGCACAACAATGGTCCAAAGACAATGTTGCAAGCGACCCGAATGACGTTGGCCAGGACATGAAGCGGATCCTCTCGGCGACGGTGGAACCAGCCACAACCCTTGACACCAGGGTCTTCAACAAAGAGTCGTTCGATAGCCGAGCGTTCAGGTACGGAAAAGGGAGAGGGAAGTTCTGGTAGTGAACGGTATATGTCCAGACCTGCTGGTGAATGAGCCGATTTCTGCATCATGTGCAATGACTCGGATAAGGCTTTGACCATCCCTTTAACGCAATTTATAGACTCGGATGAATACCTAGATCCCAATCCAGGAAGTGACTTATTCTTGTGAAGTACCGGTGCTACATCCTTCAATCATTGTGTTCGTAGCAACTGATTTATGATATTTTTAGTAGCCTTAGCTTCCGAATGATGTACAATAGAGTGTGTTGTTAGAGGGCCTCTCGTACCTTCAACTTGAACTCAATTCTCGCACCCGGAAGGTGGATATTAAAGAACGCGCACTTCAAATAGCATGATAGCGACTTATCTTGTTCAGTTATCGACCAAAATGCGGGTCATCTACAGTGCAATCCAAGCTTCTACACCATACGGTAGGGCCCTTCAAACCGGTAACATCATTTCACTGCTGGTGGAGAACTACCAACTGATAGGAGATCCCGCGGGTTTGGCAGATGTTCAGACACGATCATGACGGTGCATAATGTACATCAGGAAAAACTGAAAGTTGAATGTACTGCAATAGAATGTATCTGTTTCCGCATATACGAACGTTTGTACCGTGACCAGCAATTCGTCCCTGTAAAAGGCTGTAGAAACGTTGACCAGTCCTGTATTGATATCAAATTGATATTTTCACATGCGTGTCGTCGATGTGCTAGTGCAGTAGCAGTATTATCATAAAACGACCCGGATTCGATTGCCCTCGTATTGTTATTTAACGTCCAAAATATCGCAAGCAGATGGTAAGATTGGTATATGATATTCATTCGAAGGTATTTAAAGTACATGACTATCGAATAGTGGGAACTATATGGACATACGTTAATAACCAGCGAGGTTATCAGAAGTAGTATAGCCACTAACCTTATATGCCTCAGCGCTTAGGGACCACCGTGCTTTCCACGTCGTAGTGATGCGGCGAGTTGAGCCCAACTCGACCTCGAGTTGATTTGAGCTGAGCTCATTACCTTTTTTTGGAGGACTCAACTCTGTTCAACTCGTGATGCGTTGAGCTGTACAGAACTTGGATCACGGAAGAGAAGGTGATTGTTTGAGGCGATCCTAATAGTTTCGGGTAGTCTTCAAGTTGACGCGCATCTTTTACTGTAGAAGTACTCCCGGGCACGAGGGATTGGTGACGGAGAGAAGCAAGAATGTGGGAAAGTAGTACAATTTTTTCGAAACGCGACGGAATTGGCAATTGGAATTTGGAGTTGTTTTGTACTGGCGTTCCTCGTCAAGGACTCGAGGTCGTTTCATTGCGTGTTAGCACACCTGGACCTTTAACGTTTTCACTGTGAGTATTGGTATTGATCTCCTCATTTTAGACTGGCTCTCACTACTTTTCACACCAAACAAGCCAACAGACATGTACATCCACCGTGTGCTGCTCATATTCTTCTAAATCAAACATTGTACCCAAAAACTAGTTTCGTTTGCCTAGAAACGTTTTCTTTTCGGACAGCAACTTTTTCCGAGTGTGAATTGAGCTGAGCTCTGCCAATTGAACACAAGAGTTCCCCGGTACCTTTGCGGTCGCCTCCTCAACGACTGCAGCGAGTTTGATCTGTATATCTAGTTTAAATCGTGTACTGGTACTCGGTCTGTATATATAAAGCACTAGTAGATGCCACTGAACGACAGAGGCATTCCTTGACTAGACAAAGGATTATTTAATGGCCCTGGAAATCCTCCCTCGAACCCAGTATTATGCCATTCAACCTTGATACCGTGCCTCTTTATCAACTCACCCTTCTCCTGTTCTTTATCTGACAGTCTTCCGTATGGACGGCTTCCAACCCCATCATTCATCTGGAAAGTGACGTTCAACGATTTGATAGCCCTTCGTGCAAGTGCGAACGCAACGACATCGTCTATGCGCTCTATTGGGCATAGTTTCAACGTAACGTTCTCCAATGATGGGCATAGCTCATTGTCTGAGAGAGCCCGGAAGACGTCACTATCAAGGATTGGGAATGGTGACAGACGTGCTACCACGCCTTCTTCGGTAACGTAGGGAGGTGGTTGAAACACGTCTGTCAGATGCAGGGTGCTTATAAAGGGAACACATTGCAGAGCTTCGACCAACGCCCTGCTAGATAGGTACATGTTGAGTTCCAAGGACGTGATGATGCAATTGGACACTTCAACTAGACCAAGAAATGGTGCATGTTCCGCAACAACATTTTTAAGTGGGATAGTCAAAGCAAGGTGGGATAGGGCAGGAGTGTTAATAGAATCGAGTACTGTCTGGAGCATTTGATTGCTGTGTGGGATGCTCTCCAGCGGAATATCAGCAAGTCCGAGATAAATTCGAAGCTCGGTTAGATATTGCCATGTCTGTCTTGGCGAACAAACACTGAGATGATTGTCCAGCTGTGAGACCTTCAACTCCAGATCGCACTTGCGCAGAGACTGACATGTTCGCGCTAACGTGCCAATAAGCTCTATTATAGATAGAGACGTTGACACGGGAGATATGGACAACTCCGTCAAATTCCTCCAGTGGACAGGAGTTCTCCCCATTCATGTCGGAGGTGCAGAGCGCGGAGTGATGGTGCTCTCATAAGATTGAGCAGGCTGTTTTCCCCGGACGAGGACATCCAAGGTCTCGCAAAATCGCAACCATTCACGTTCAGCGAAAGTGTACGAAGGAACGGTACATCACTGGCGTTTAGCACTCGTATGGGCGACAAAAGCTCCTGCGGGATGTGCGAGAGATATAGAGCTTGCCATTGAGCCGAATATCTTGAGAGAATCTCGAGATGTTCAGTATACATGGTTTGCAACTCTTCTCTGACGTTTTGGGGTTTCGGGTCGTCGACGGGTGCATAGCAAGAGATGGTAAGAGGTACAGACCCGGCTCGGCAGAGCCAGAGCTGTAATCCTCCTTTGCGAAAGCGAACCAGGTTCCTAAAACCGTGGTGCATTGTGTATCCGATGAGAGTAGGAAGGACGAAATGAACTGCTCTCCAAAGCCGGGGTGTAGTGATCGCTACCTCTCGCCAGTACCGACAGATAGTGGTCAACAGGAGGGGTGATGTGGTCACATCGCAGGTCGGAAGTCGAGCTGTCGAGAGACAGCGCAAGAATATCTCCGCCACAACATCTCTGGGAAGCCTTCGAGCTGGGGAAAGCAAGGCTCGATGATCATCAACAAAGCTCTGCAGATCGTCCCGCTCCGCCTGCAATTCCGAAATCTTCTCGTTCAATAGCCGAATTTTCTCTTCTGGTCCCGAAATGAGCTTCCTAATGGCTGTAAGCTCGTCTGGAGAAGGCGCATAATTGGTACGAAGAACGTGATTGAATGATGACGGAAATGAAGCCTGTAACAGTACATGGCAGGGAAGCAGTTAGTTTCGTAGTCTCTTCGCAATCACCTTCGCCACGCACCATGTCTATTGCACACGTATGTAGCCCTCAAGATAGGGAAAGGTGCAACGTGGGAACCATTATCATTTCTTGAGCCTTCTGAGCTCTGGAACTGCATTTCGACGGCGTCTAGCTGGTGACTGGGCGCTGCCAAAAAAAAAGCGGGGTTTCAGTTCTTTTTAGCCCCCCGAACGGCAAGTACACACCTTGACATATACATCAATACAGCTTCAGCATTCCAGGCTATCTCCATGTCTTGATTTCGGTGCAGAGGTTGAACTTGTAGGGCGTAAAGACGTGAGTACTCAATCTATCTATCCGATGGAAACCAGCGCTTCAAATTCCCTCGTTCCGTCTTCACGTTCATTTATTGCTTGAGTGGGGATACAGCGAGTACAATCTATGGAATATTCGAGTGGAGAAAATGTCCGCATAATATGAGATAGCTACAGTGTCCGAGAAAAAAGTTATACATACAGTAATACTCTAGAACAACTCATGTCCAACGAAATTTGAGCGGGGGATAATTGAGAAAATAAACAGCAACGATAACACAGAAAGCAGCTTCACAGAGCATCAGATCCTGTATCAGAGCCCAGCTCCATACTAAGGCTGTCTAAGCAAGACCTCCATAACAACATACTTTGTCCTGGTATCCTTCACTCTCAACCCACAAAACATCGTTCCATCCCTAACAAAATCCATCCAGCAGATAAAACTTCTTCCCCGTCTCTGAGCACGTTCCTGTCCTTTAGTCATCGCGCGATTCGACGCGACGGCATTTTTGGAAACACCTTGAGAGAGAAACCCTGATATGGCGGTTAGGACATCCGATACGCTAACTCGCTTACCGTCGTTTGAGGATACAGCGCATTGGAGTTTTGTATCAGCGGAATTTTGAGAAGAATGCATACCTTCGAATGTGAATTCTAGAATGAGATACCCGGATTTTATACCTGGCGATGTTGCCTGGTCATATACTGTCACTGTGGGAGAAGAAGGGTGAGGAGTGATAGTTACGCTGGTTAGAGGTCGGGTTACGTCGAAGAAGATTCCAAGCGTTCCGGGATTGAGAAGGGGGTTAAGTAAGACATCGTCCGAAGATGACGACCCCGGAGGCGGTACCTGCATGGTGTTGAAACCAGAGGAACCTGGCGTGCTGGGAATGCCCGCTCCCGCTCCCGCCTGAAGAGAAGAGATAGACGATGCATAAGGGGATGCAAAAGGTGATAGAGTGGGGTTGGAAGGTGACAGATGCGAATGCGTCTGCGAAAGAAGGGATGTCCGTCGAGAAGAATGAAAACTAGCATTAGATGATTGCAAAGAGCCATCAAATGAAGTCGGGGATGAATAGTACGGTGAATTGAACGGCGTGGTAGAGGGATATGACGAGTTTATATGATGAGAAGGTGCAGGAGAGTCTAATTGAAAAGCGTAAATTGTAAAATTAGGAAATAAAAATCCCTCTGGCCTCACCACGTAAATCAGTAGCAGGATACACGCCTCCCATAGGCGACCCATCGTACTTCAACGAGGCATACGAATAGGTAGTGGCGGGTGTGCCACTACCGTGATATGCTGAGCTCGTAGGGCTGAAGATATGGGGTACATTCGAGCTCGGCGCGCTGGAGCTAGAATAATGAGAGAATCCTGACGCCCCTTTTGTCCCTTTGGGACGTGGAACGTTAGGGTCGACTTCAGTGAGGCGAGGCATGTTTGTTGAAAGGATTCGCACGAATCAAAGCTGGGGATTGGCGAATGATGTTGAATGAGTGAGCGGGGAGTGGGACTTGACAAGACAGGGTTGTCAAGCTCAGGGTCTTATACCCCGACTGTTTGACGTTGTCATCGACTCCCGAACCCCGACTCCCGCCTCCCAATCAAGGAGAAGGCGCGGACATGCGTCGGGGTATGCCCATAAGAAGTTGGAGGCGCAAGCTTGGCCCGCTTGTTTACGCACTATGGAGTCACCTCGGAACCGCATTGCATTTGATATTCCGCTAGATATGCCCCGATGTGAGCAAATAGTGATGAAGTGGGCTCCAGAGAGTTCGAAATCCACATACCTTTCCTTTTACAGATGTTGTGAAACGGATACCACCAGGATTCTGACAGGGAGAAGTTTGATTCCAGTCAGAACGAGTCATACGGGCTTTCCGGACCCTTGATGATGGGAAAAACTGAACAAGTTTGCGGATAGAATGAGGGGAGACTTTGGTTGAATCGGGGTTATTTGGGTATGGTCCGTTGATAAACATGATGGATGTTCATTTCGAAGCACGGTCGGTCGGTAGATTCCGCAAGAGCTCCTTATGGAAAGTTTTTGGTTCATTTTCGTCCTAAATTGGAATGTCGGAGGCGGCGCAAACCGGTTACCGTCCGCATCCGCTAGACGCCCATCAAGCGCTAGATGTTCCAGGATGGAATGCATAGTATACAGTGATCACAAACAGCTAATGTACAATGAATACAGGTATAATAGAGCTAATCATTGTCCGTACTCCCATTGCAGGTATGAAAGCCCTGACATCATCGATTAGGCATCTGCTGCAATCCCCTTCCGAAGCTCTTCGAATCGCTTCGTCTCGCCATCTGCTCTCTCTATCCTCGAAACTAATTTCTCTTCTCGTTGCTGCAGACGTTGCTCGACACCGAGAACGAGCATACGAACCTGTTCGATGTGTGCCGCCAACATCTGGCGATCTTTCCCCTGCTCACCAGCCGAAGTCGAAGTCGGAGATTCGGTGAAGGGAGCAGGTGCGGTCATGGAGCGTATTGGTGATGATCGTGCAGGAGAGAGGGGGCTGGAGATAGTATTACTTCGTTGATGTAAACCTGTTCGTCCTATTGTTGCAGGCATAGGTGCTACATCAAGTGCAGACTGTGAAGAGATGAGCAGCTAGACGTTCTCAGCTACATTGATACACACCTGCCAGTTTTCTCCTGCCAATCTGGCCAACTCCCTTTCCAATGTCTGTTCACGCAATTTACGTCTGAAAGCAAGTAAAAACAATGTATGGGGCAATCGAAGACGTGATCTACCTTTCGATCTCAGCCATGCATCTTTCATTTTCACGTTGAGTACCTTGAAGCAATAGTTCGAGATTGTGATGATCCTTTTTGATATCCTCGACTTGTTCAGGAGTATATCGCTGAGATAGCTGGTCCTGTAGGACCTGTATCTTCATTCTAAGCTAAAGAGACCAAGTCAGGGAAATTTCATGCAGAAAACGTGCAAGACATGCCTCGTCGCACTCTTTGTCTTTGTTCAAAAGCTGCTTGCGAAGGACATCTTCGTTCGACTCGTCTCCTTCCCTGAGGACTCCTAGATCGTCTGCACCGAGTGCCAATGATGGTCGAGCAAAATGCCGCACACTCTGGGCTTTCCTGCTATGCATTGGATACTGATTTCCCTCTAGCGAGTATGAGAACGTGAAGGTTGGGAGGCAAGATGAATTGCGCCCACGTGTTGGACGCGACGATCTGTTGGCATGTCGCCGTCGGCAACGGCAACTGTTTGTTTGTAGGTCCTCGTATTTTATTCTTTCTCCTTTCGACCATTTGGTTGACGCTCTTTCTCCCTGTATTTCCACGGTTCGAATTTCCATGTTTTTCTGGTCCTGAAAGAGCTGACGAGGTTGGGGATGTAGCCAACCATGCCTGGTCCAAGTAATCGAACGAGCCGGAAGAATCAACGGAAATCTCAGGTTAAAGCCCGTCAGGCCAAGTCTAGTGGCACGTCTGCTACATCACGTACGACGCAAACTTTGAAAGGCTCAGCCGAGGACGCGTCGGAACAGAGAGTTCAGGTTACAGAGGATGACCGAAGACAATCAGTTGGAAGTGATTTGTCTTTGAGCTCAACAGGGTTACGGACACCAGTCTCGCCTCGGGTTGAGGGACAAGTGGTTGTGACGCGTCCTGGGTCTGAAGGAGCTGGGACGAGTGTCGAAGGGACTCGGGATGGAGAAGAGGACATTGCTATAATTCCAATATACGACGCAAAGCCCGCCAAGGAACTACCCATAGAAGACCTCATACCATTAGAAACCGCATCTTCAAGTCGTCTACCGACCCCACATTATCCAGGAGAACTCAAAGAGCTCGAAGCGGTGGATACAATTGTCCTAGAAGAACCATGTATTCACGACCCTGGAAACGGTCCCCGAGTACGAGACATGCGTGCCTTCCTTAAGTCGCGATTTTTCGCGCAAGGTCCAGCATTGGACGACCCATTAAGAGCTGAATTTGCACAGGAAGAGGTGTTGCAAATGTTGAAAACCGTATTACCGGAAGAAATGGCAATGGTGCGTCTATAGAGTCATTTTCGCGGCCATTCATTCATATCCTCGATGCGTTAGATTCTATGGTACAACAAAAGCCGTGCAACAAGTCGAATATGTCCTGCTTGCCATCGCTTATTCCGCGTTGGCGACGTTCTTTCTGATACACTAGACGTGGCCAACCCGGACGCTTTGACCAACAGTGATCCCTCCGAGTCGACTATGCATCCTCAACTTATACGTGAGCAAGACCTCAGTGGTCTTTGTAAGTCCCGTTCATCTTTTGTCTACACATTCTAATACTTTGTCCATCTAGGCACATCCATGTGCTTCATCCTCGCAGCTCTCAACCAATGCGATCCTGCCACAATCAAAGTCGCATGGGGTCACACGTCTGAGGAAATCGACGAGGCAGCATGGACAACAATCAGTCAAATGTCCCGAAATTTTCAGTCGAGCGCTGCTAACGAGCTCATTATGGTACTAAGGATGACCCGTTTGTCGGATCTGGGTTTGGCGCAACTGTGTTTCCCAGATCTCAATTGGGAGTCTTCAGAGCATGAAGAAGCGTAGCACTTTGGGTCTTTGCTCTACTTTTCCTATTCACATCAAAAGTCTTTGGTGCAAGGTTAAAGCTTATTAGTGTTTTATCTCTGAATCTGGTTGTCATTGGTGCTTTCGAAATATTGATATCGTCTACATAGTAATACTGGGTCTCTGCATAATCACAATATGTAATTTATATTCAACAGGAAATCTTAGTTGTGCTAGAAAGATGAACCTAATACGGTCTTCCAATCAATGTAGGCATTCCATCGCTCGGACTGCATGTTCGGTTTGGGTCCATTAGCGTGTCACTGTCAGCATCGTAGGCATCACTGACAGACGGGCCGACAGAGGACCATTTGACATTTATCCCTTTCATCTTCAAACGTTCAGCTTTAACCAGCTCTTCGTCTGGAAGCTTCATATCGTCCCTATCCACTCGGAAAGTGGCATCCAACGATTTTAGCTCTGCACCTTCTGCCTGGCCTAATCGTGCTTCAGTGAATGCGACTAAAGCGTCCGTATCGGCCAGATGGCACCGTCTGAACGAGGCGGTCTCCAGGAGCGGACATAGAATCGCGTCGGTGAAAGGTTGTTTGGGTGTAAGAGCTTGTAGAGTGGAATCTATTATAGACAAGGCAGGTTGTGGTTCCGTGTCATTCGCGAAAACTGATGGTAACCTCTTGTCATATAGGCGAAGGGTCTTCAATAAAGGAACGTATCCCAGGCAATCGATCAATGCCTTAGTCGACAATGGTATGTCAAGTTCGAGGGATCGAAGAGAAAAGCTGGACTGCAACAGGCCGAGGAAAGGGGCAGGGATGCCCTCAATTTCAGAATATGGCGGTGTGATTAGGTAAAAGGCGAAGTGAGATAGCGCAGGCGTTGTAACAGCGTCATAGAAACGCTTCAACCCCGGGAGGAAATTGGCGTCATTGCGCTGGTACCTGAAATATACCTTGAGTTCGAAGAGACTTTGCCATGTCTGGCTCGGCGCGTTGACCGCGTCGAAATTAGAGGACAGGAATGCAAAGTCTAGGGTGCATTTCTGTAGAGAAAGGCACATTTGGGCGAGTCTATGAAGGATTGTCACTGGATTGCTTATGGTGTCGAGATTTGGATGTGTTTGGGGGCGGATATTGAGTTCTGTTAGACTGCCCCAAGCAATAGGAAGACTAACAGGGTCAACTCGTTCGCTTCGGATCCTCAATGCACAGAGCGACGAAGCATTTGTGAAAGCAGTCAAGGGGTATGGCCTGGGTGGAGGATCTGCCACGTTTGGAATAAGATCCCAGGAATTGTTTTCCAAGGAGAGGGACTCCAAAGGGGGCGAAACGATCTCCCCACCATGCGCATCGTGAAGGCTCTGTAGGACCTCGGGAGGCAGATATCACTCCGTAAATGGAAAATATTCCGCTCGAAGGAATGATGGAGAGACACACAATATTTCAACCAATAACTCAGTTTGCTGTTGATGATCCATTTTTCAACTGGGAGAATTTCCTTATTAGGCAGTTTCGCTAAGAAGAATCCTGGTGTATCGCACCTCTTTCCAGCGATTGACTGATATACGCCATATCCGCACCCAATTCCTCCGAGCGAAATATTTTCCATTTACGGTGTGTATGCTAGATAAAGCGCTTTCCATTGCGCCAAGTACTGCATCAAAACTTCCAACAGTTG
Source organism: Paramarasmius palmivorus (assembly GCA_037176845.1). NCBI lineage: Eukaryota > Fungi > Basidiomycota > Agaricomycetes > Agaricales > Marasmiaceae > Paramarasmius > Paramarasmius palmivorus. The sequence goes on along the minus strand of JAYKXP010000072.1, from coordinate 206,666 downwards.
CAGGTACATGCCCTTCAGTTCCTGTCTGTACGTATGAGAGAGCGAAGAGAATGCCCAAGTGAGTGGAGAGAAGACGGAGATGGTGAGTGGAACCGTACGCGCTCTCTGAAGCCAATGATGAAATCCATCCATCTGTGCACTGAAATTTAACCGAAAACGCCCGTTAAAGGCATAATCGTTGGCAACAGTGGGAAGGACAAAGTGGACGGCTCTCCACAGTCGGGGTGTTGTGATTGCGACTTCACGCCACGAACGACAGATGGAAGTTAGCAGAAGTGGTGCTTCTACGATGCTGCATATGGGAAGTCGATCCGTCGGGAGACAATGCAAGAAGATCTCTGCGATGACGTCTCCAGGAAGTCTACGCGCGGGAGATAGCAAGGCTCGATGATCATCTATGAAGCCCTGTAGCCTGTCTCGTTCGACCTGAAGTTGTGTTATCTTCTCATTCAGTGACCGAACTCGATGTTCCGGTTCCGAAATGAGCCCTCTAATCTCCTGAATCTCTGCCGACGATGGGGCATAGTTGGTGTCGAAGAGGTGGTTGAAAGGCGAAGAATTCTGCTAGTGTAAAAATCAACTTTGTAGCTATTGGAAATATCATGAAAAAACGAGCCTTCATATAAAACTATGGTGCAATCTGGTGTAATTGGTTTGAATTCAAGGCTCTTGGAAGCAAAGTGAGTTGGGAGTCAACAGGACAGCTGGACAGAAGGTTGATCTATCTATCCGACCTCGGCCAGTGCTCTTTCCCACAAACCACCATCACAGCCCTGTCGACTAGCAGTTTCAGGTATCGTTTGCAACTGGCAAGTAAAGGCAGCATTTTATGACAATGGTACGCGATTAGAATACTTTGCTTAGTGCAACGCCTTACTTTCTATCCAAGCAAAATCTGAATTCTTCACCGTTCAATCACGTCCTTCACTCTAATTACACCCCTTCGTGCAAAGAGATCAAAACCATCAAGAATCTGATTCTGGAGCCGGAGGAACGTGTTCGACTTCTGAAAGAAGAAATAGTACAGCTTCAGGGATTCATTGATAGTCATCGCGCCTTGCTGGCCCCTGCTCGTAGACTTCCTCGAGACATCATTGTGGAGATATTCTTACATTGTCTCCCCACGGATCGACTTCCTGCACGCAGCGTCAAAGAAGCGCCATTACTGCTGACCACCATCTGTCGTCAATGGCGCGACGTTGCACTCGATACACCCCGCTTGTGGAGAGCCATCCACTTCGCATTTCCGAGAATCATTGGGTACACCTTGGATGATACTTTTCGCAATATGTTTCGAGCTTGGAAAGAGGGGCTACAGCGTTGGCTGGGAAGAGCACGTTCCGTACCCGTCACAATCTCCTACGTCATGCGGCCGAGGATTGACAAATATGTCCCTCAAATTTTCAGACAAGAGCTCGAGGGCATGTGCCTTCAACTCATGGATATTCTAACGCATTATAGACTGCAGTGGAAGTCTCTCTACCTTCAGCATCTTCCCATAGGAACCCTTTCATCCTTTCGAAACATAAAGGGTAGCGATGCGCCCCTATTGGATACTCTTTTCCTACATTACGACGACCGTGACTTGAGGGACATCTTAGACGAATGGCCGGTTCGCCAAGCGAGCGACTATCCTTTCCTCGACATCGCGCGGCTGCCGTCAATCCGTGCATTGCATATCGGCAACGACTTTATCGATCCCTTTCTCCTTCCCATCTGCTGGAACAAATTAATCGAGCTCCAGATGCGCATCACAGAGTACTTTGACACCATCAATGCATACGACGTGATGTATACGCTCTCACGAAGATGTCGTTCTCTACGAAAATGCCAACTCGGGCTTTTTGCAGCCTATTTTCCAGATGCCTATCACCGACCAGCGCAAAAATGGGACACTCTCACCGAGCTCGACTTATCTTTGCCTTATCTTCACCCTGAGTCGATCTCATCCATGTGCTGGAAGACTTTCTTCAATCTTTTCACAGCACCAAACCTATCTCGTCTCACTATACATGTCCGGCATGGAGGCCGTGCAGCACCATTCCAGATCGAGGAAGCGCCATTCCTAGGTTTACTCACACGATCCAACTGCCGCATCACCCATCTCGACCTCGACATGCGCTTATCCGACAAGGCTCTGATCGAATGCCTACAATGGATGCCATCTTTAACCTCGCTTCATGCATCCCATGTGGTCCGACAAAACGCTTTCATGACCGACTATGGGGAATTGTGGACCATACAGCAGCATCTTCCACTTTTCACCCATTACTTTTTCGAGTCCCTTATCCCCTCGGAGGATAATGTCCTCTGCCCACGACTGGAGACGCTCTCGCTGAAGTATTGCGGCCTTGATCGTGCAGAAGATATATGTCGCCTGGCTCAGGCGCGGTCTGGTCAGGACCAAACCGTCAGGCTCAGATCAATCAGCGTGACTGTTCAGACAGATACGTCAGAGGGGCCGACAACTGAACAGCTGGAGGGAGCCCAGTTGTTAAAGGATGCAGGAGCTGAAGTCATTTGGTATTCAAACACCTTTGACGAAAAATCGTACATCGACTATAGCGCAAAGCGAGATCCGCTGCTCAATCCTTTCGTCAATACAACACCTACGGCTGGAATGCCCGACTTGCTGGGAGAGTATTAAGCGTTAATCTGTCTGTACTACATACATATATTTGTTGCAACTTTGATATGTTTTCAACTTCCATCTCCTTCTATTCACAGACGAATCCCATTCTTCAATGCAGCACGTTGGCAAGAATGATCACAACAACTGTCAATTAGCGTTTGTTCCTCCATGGAACGGAAAAGGCTCTGATTTTTAGCGTAGATCTATCTAGCACTACAGTTGGGAATCATACATCTCCGGTGGGTAAATGAAAGCAAGCAGAAGATAGTGAATGCGTGACGATGTGTAAAAAGAGGCGCAAAAAAGTGGATAACTTAGTACAAAAGCTCACTCAACTCGAAAAGGATCAATGCACAAGAACATGAAGACGTCGTGAAAGATTGAGGCAAGAAAAGGGTGAGAGAGGAAAGGGGAAGTGGAATTCACCAGGATATCCGCTCCTTTGGTCTTTCCCTCTCGTTGACGAGACCAGAAGCGAAGGTGAACCAGAAACTAACTGATTTAGTTCTGGCTCTCCTCTTGCTGGCCTTTGCCCTTTTTGCCCTTAGCCTTTTCTTCGGTAGGAGCAGATGTTTCGGCGGAGGCAGCCTCGGAGGTCAAGGTAGCTTCCTCAGCAGCGCTGGAAGTAGCTTCTTCGGAAGCGGCGCTAGAGGTAGCTTCAGCAGCGGCACTTGAGGTGGCCTCAGCGGCAGCACTTGATGTCACTTCAGCAACTTTGCTGGTGGCAGTGGCAACTTCCGAAGAAGCAGACACAGTCGCAGATGCTTCGACAGAGGCAGACTTGGTAGGAGCTGCAGACTCTGAGGCGGACGCTGAAGCAACAGCCGACTCTGAAGCAGATGCAGAAGCAGCGACTGACTCCGAAGCGGATGCAGAAGCAACGACCGACTCCGAAGCAGACGCAGTCACTGAAGCAGACTCGGCGACGGAGGAAGCGGATGCAGTTACTGATGCGGACTCTGCACCAGAGGAAGCGGATGCAGTCGCAGACTCAACAGGCGGAAGGGAGGACAAGAAGTTGTTACCACCAGCATTGACGTTCTGGATGGCTTGTCCGCAACGAGCACGTTGGTCCTCACACTGTTGGACGGTGTGACCGGCACCAGCGTTGGCAGCATCGGCACATTGGTTCTTCTGGATGTCGCAAGAACGTCCGAGGGCAGCGCCAATGTTGACAAAGTCGTCAGAACCTAGAGAAAATTGTCAGTTGCGTGGGGAGACCCTATCAACAGGAAACTGACCTTGAACTTGGAAGCCACGTCCACCTGCAGTGACAGCTGGTGCAGCGAATCCACCAATGGCTTCAGTGAACGGTTGGAGGTTGCCGGCGTTGTTGCCACCGTTGTTTCCATTGTTGCCGTTGTTGTTTCCGTTATTGCCATTGTTGTTTCCGTTATTGCCGTTGTTTCCGTTGTTGCCGTTGTTGTTTCCGCCATTGTTTCCGTTGTTGTTGCCTCCGTTGTTGCCGTTGTTGTTTCCACCGTTGTTTCCAGCGTTTCCAGCAGTGAACTGAGTGTATAAATCAGCAGGCCGTGGAGCTTGAGAAGAGATCGAACACTTACGTAGACACAGTCATCGAGAGCACCGTGCTGAGCGACAGGGACAATCGCAGGCTGGTGGTTGGCAGCAGCGTTGATGGAGCAGAGTCGGTAAGCACCATCGGGGAGACCATTAGCGACATCAGCAGTCAACTCGCCGTTCTGGGCAGCAGCGTTCAAACCCTGTGTATTCATCGGTGAGCATCTCTTGAGAATCTCATAAGTGTGTAACTACTGTACCTTGAAGAAAGCAAACTTCTTGGGGTCGGTGGGGGTTTGCTGCTCGATCGAATTGAGCTGTTCAACAACGACGTGGGAATGACCAATGATCTGGCCATTGCCGTTCAACTGCTGAGGAGCTGCGAAGTAGTTCTCCTGAGCGTTCACGAAGTTACCAGTGACCAGGTTCTTGATGGCCATACGGATGGTGAAGGCTTGGTTGGCTGGGACGGTGCCGAAGTTCTGAGGGAAGACGAACTTGGAGCTCGGCATGTTGTCAACGGAAGGAATGAGACCAATAGGAGCAGGGTTGCAAGAACCGGTCGTGATCTGCTTGCCGTCTAGAAGAATATTTCAGCACCAAGTTTTCGAAAGGTAAGGAAGAGACTGACTGGTGATAGGCGTGTTGGGCGCGGTAAGACAGAAGTTGATAAAGTTATTGGTCGATGTGAGCGATGCAACTTGACCGTCGGCAGGAACGGATTGTCCATTGTTAGCAAAGCCAGAGGCAATGACCTTGGGGTCGAGAGCTAGAGCAGAGTGGTCAGTCTAGGCAACAAAGAGTCAACTCATGTTACTCACTAAGAGACGTTTGAGGGTCGCCGTCAACGTTGTTCCCGCCGTTATTCTGGCCATTGTTGCCGTTGTTCCCGCCGTTGTTCTGCTGGCCGTTGTTGTTGTTATTCTGGCCATTGTTGCCGCCGTTCTGACCATTGTTCTGGCCGTTGTTGCCGTTGTTCTGCTGGCCATTATTGCCATTATTCTGCTGACCGTTGTTATTGTTCTGGCCATTGTTCTGCTGTCCGTTGTTGTTGTTCTGGCCATTATTCTGCTGTCCGTTATTGCCGTTGTTCTGCTGTCCGTTGTTGTTCTGCTGGCCATTGTTGTTGTTCTGGCCGTTATTGCCATTATTCTGCTGTCCGTTGTTGTTGTTGTTCTGGCCGTTGTTCTGCTGTCCGTTGTTGCCGTTGTTCTGGCCGTTATTGCCGTTATTCTGCTGGCCGTTGTTGTTGTTGTTGTTCTGGCCGTTGTTATTGCCCGGCTGAGCGTTGTTGCCAGCTGAACTTGAATTAGTAAGAGACTTCTGAAGCATATAAAAAGCAACGCACCAGCACCTCCGCTACCACTGTTATTACTTGTAGCTCCAGCAGGGGCAGCCGTGACAGTTACGGTCTGAGTTACAACGCTCACGGTCTATAAAAAAGCGAATTGAATTTGACATACATAATGAATAGAAAAGAGATCGACGCACGTTACAGCTTTCCTGATTGTTGCCAAATCTACCATTCCCGAATCCAAAACGGTTGGTTGGAGCAGCTTGGGCGGTAAATGCCGAGACAGATAAAGCGAGGAGAGTGGCGCAGAGAGACTTGGAAAACATTCTGAACTCGAAAATCGAAGAATTAAAGACGTGAAAAGCGAATGAACTTGTGCAAAATGAAGAGTTGAAAAAGGAGTGAGATGCTTGTGGGCTTGATTGGATTTACAAGAAATCCAGTTGAGAAAAGAGAAGAGAAATCGAGGACACCAGTGTCAAGTGGAAGAAGGATCCTAGGAAGACGCACTGGGCGACGACCAGAGCAAACGAAAAATCAGAGCACAAGGGGGATGGAGGAAGGTAAGGAAGAATTCAACTTGTGTGCCTAGCCTCCTTATAACACTTGCCATGTTTGCCTGCCTCGCCTCGGCTTCTCGGCAAACATTTTTCCACGCGCTGTTCCTAGATGGTTACTCGCTTCGATCCATCCCTTTCTTGTCCCTTCCTCTTGAGGCATTAGCAGAATTGTCTCTCTTCTGATTCCCCTCAAATACTAGCTCTTCGGTTCTGTTTTTCAAGCTGCTTTTTTCCTTGAAAATTGCCTCAGTCCAATGTTGGACGTGCCACATCTTTTGTGCCTGGTTGTCGATTCTCTCTATTTTCGGATACTCATGTGCACTGCAATTGCAACGGTCATCAAGCACCGATATTCCAAAAACTGTTCCTCCGCTAGTCGACCTTGCAACCGACATATCTCTGATGACTTGCAGCATGTGTTCCTCAACGCTACGTGATCCATAATTCATCTGTCAAGGTGCTTGAGCACAGCAGCCACAAACTTCTCTCAATTATTCATGGTCATCCCGACGCGCTTTTCGATCGATTCTCCGACATGGATGTTATCAACCATCAGCTCAACCCTTCATTAGCATTAGCACACCCGGGGATAGAGCTGAAGTAACTCGAATAATGAACTTATCACAAACCTACTTTCCCAGGATACCGTCGCAATCTTTAGGCCGCCGTTCTCCGGTGCAGCAAGAGCCTAACAGAGCCTAACCAGCTTCCGAATCCGAGCCTCAGTTCCGAGGTCTTCTACAGGCAGTCTTCCACCATCTTGTGGTGTTACGTCTACGCTTTGATACCTACTCTGACCCGCAGGCTTTCACACGGGTTATCTATCCTGATTCCTGACTCTTTGCTATGCTCAACAGTGCTCAACAGTGCCCCAACGGAGTAGCGAATCACCGTCATTGCGACGCGAGCATACAACTCATGATTCAACGGATTTAGCGCCTCGCGTTCTACCATCGTCAAGGCATTCTAAATATCTTTTAGCGGGACATACCGAACAACTGTCGTGAGTTACTGAGAACACGGGTCGCTTTCCTTCCCTTGATATCTATCTGTTTGTTCCTGCAGGACCAAACCCACCAGATCCTTGTACATCTCGGAGTCTAGGGTCATTTTCCCTGCGTTTTACTCGATTTATCTTCCCATCATCTGCGGACTCGCACGTTCTTTCCAGGCGAATGATGAATTTATCAGAAAGATAGTCTCTCCTCAACGTTAACAGCAACCTATAGCAGCCAGAACTTACAGCCGATATCCAGCCTCATCTACATCAACGTATGTTCAACCGCAAAAGCCTCGCGACCGCGAGCTGTTACCTGTTCAACGCAACGCTGATATTTCTGATATCGGGTATGTACCGGGGCTTGTGCCATCCACATGTAACTAAACTTCTTTCCTCCTCGTCTGTTTACCATCGGCACGTCGACGGATCATTGCTCACTCATCCTCGAGTTCACGGACCCCGCTACCAAAGAATTAGTCACCCTGAGCTTGAGTCTTCACCCGAAGGTCTGACGACGAGCCGCCAAGCAATCCCCAAAATCCTCTCGACGGATGCTGTCATTCTTCGGAGAAATACGCGTCTTCAGTCCTCGACTACTAACAGCAAGAACCTGGAATTAGAATTATGATTTATCCATAGCAACCACTCGGTCCTCCGACCTCTGTCCCATTCGACTTCGAAAATTCCGCATGTCATCTCGGAAGATCCGTCCTTTAAAACCTCCTAAGTAAGGATGGAAGGTTTGGTGATCAATCATCTCCCCCTCTCCTTCTCAGCGCTCAGGCTATTCTTGGTGGTACTTTGACTATCGTGAACACCTCCTGATCCAAAGTCCCCTCTGATCCCACACCCAGCGACGGTGCTATCTCCGATTCTGTTACCTGTACGCTCAACGATCGCTGTGGGTCTCGGCCTAGAACTTGCACGGCGTATTCGGAATCACAGCGCCCAAGCTTGGATCTGAATTCTGCTCCTTGCCCGACTATAGTATATTCGCTGGCGTTTCACATCCACACAACCACCAACCGAATATTCCAGGCTCCTCGGTCAACCTCACCGCCGATTCCCAATTCAGCAACACCAGGAACTATCTGTAGACTGTTGATAGTTGTGAATGATGAATGGATAGCTGATAGCTGATACGTACCAATCCGAATAGAATGATTTGAATTCAAGGATTTTGACGCCGACGTCGACGCATCGCCATACTGAGATGCGGTGTGATGTGCTGGCTTGCACGTAGATCTCATTTACGACCTGTATTGTGTCATTGTGGGGAAGAAAGAAGTTGACAGTAAGCCAGGTGGACGTGGATAATTGAGAAGAGAACATTTCAGTACGCGAAGAACGAAGGCTCAGCACTCAGCCTCCAAGCCACCAGTAGTAACTGCGGACCGTGTTGATACTGATTTCCATAAACCAGAAAACCAGAACAACGTCCCGAATACTGGTAAAGGACCAAGCTGTACCCAAGATGACTCGAAAATGATGCAACATGCACCCGAGAGAAAGTCGATGATTGATTGTATGGAACTTGGCAAAGGCGCGAAGTGTTTTTCGGCGCGGTTGCTTGCTCCAAGAGACCTTCCAAGATGTTTATGAGAGAGCTTCGTTGCACGGAAGCCTCAGACTCCAGTCCCATGGACGAATGCCCCATAAAAAGACTGGTCAGGACCGCCAGTGAGTTCACGAAATTGTGTCACTTGATATACTTTAATATTGAGTCCATTGCTTCTGAGGAGAGTAGTATACAAGCTTGCTTTCTGTCAAAGGATTCAAAGTTCAGCACAAGTACGGTGACGGATATATATCAGCTTACACTAGATAGTCAAAAAGTCATCGTCACCTGCTTATTTTTGCTATCATAAAGATGATTTCGAGTCCGCTTCCACGATGACAGACACTAAAGCCTCCGGAGTAGGCTTTGCAGCCATGGCATCTACGTGGAGGTGCAGTGTCTCACGAAGATACGTGTCCGTCGTAGGTCCAATGGATGCTACTAGCGCTAGCGGTGAAGATGCCTCTGAAGATGGATTTCTTGCTTGGTCTAGGAGCTCAAAGTGCTCTCTGATGAATGGAAGCACGAACTGTGCGGCAGAAGGCGCGAAGAATATTATCCACCATCGAAGCTCGTCAGCGTCTGTTCGCAGGCATAAGGGTGGAGCTAACAGCATATAAGAGTTCAGACGTACGGTCCTTCCGTGCTGCTTGAATAGCGGCTGCCAAGTCCCGAGAAAAGTTCGATGATCCCTGCGTTTCGTACACTTTTAGGGGGTGAAAATCAACATTCCCTTCTTGAAGAATATTGGGAAGTGTATCTCGGTTCTTGTCCCCAGTCAGGTAAAGCAGTCGAGCTGGCTTTGACTGGAGATCTTCTAGAATAAATCGGCCCAATTGATCGGCGTTTCCGCAATCCTGTCCCTTGATGAGTGAAGGATTTGGGACAAAGGGTGAGTTGGGATATTGTGTATAAATCTCTGAGAGACTGGAGCCAGTTCCATGCCCGACGACGTAGAAGGTTTTCGATTGCCAACTTTCTGATCAAACCAAGCTGAGCTCTCAGTAAAATAGAAACGAATTGAATACACACCGGAGCATTCAGACGCTATATCCAAAGACTTAACTGCATCCTTCCATGCTGCACAAGCTCTCGCACTCGTAATAATAACTCCATGATATCCTCCCGACCCTTCTACAAGTGTCTTTCGCAAGTCGTCGATATTCGTTAAGACGGTTTCGAGAACAGGGATTGAAAAAGAATTGTAGCCCGATGTCTTGAACTGGACCTCGTATTTATCTTCTTCCGAATCACTCGGAGCACGAAGTAGTAAAGCTATAGATTTTCGTGGCATTTCATGTGGAGTCTCATGGAGTCTCGAGAGCGAAGTGGTGGTCAGAAAGACGGCCCGTGTTTTGCCGGGCACCTAAAACACTGTGACTTGACTCTTATTTTCCTCTTGCCATCACGTCTATACCATGACCCCAAGCTTTTGGCTTCCTCCAGAGCTTCTCGCACATATTTTGGGAGAGATCGATCACGAGATGTCAACATTGAAATCGTGTGCACTCGTATGTCGCACCTGGCTACCCATATCTCGCTCATTTCTCTTTCGCCATCTCTACCTCAACATGGAGAATACGGAGACACTCCTCGCGCTGTGGGACGATCCATTACAGACCTTCACATGTGCAAATGTAGAGAACATCTCCTACCAGGGACCATCTGTTGAATCAAGTCAGCCCAAGGCTATGCTGGACTTTAGCAGGTTGCTGACTCGCCGGCACACGTTCTGCGCCGTCTTTGGACAAGCCACAAATTTGGAGTTGGTGGACGTTCACTGGAATGAACTGTCCGTGGATGCGAGACAGATGTTGCGCGATGGGTTCCAATCACTTACACGTCTGTCTCTCACAAGGGTCAGATTCGGCTCCCATACTACCTTCATAGAGTTTGTGAACTCCTTTCCAGCACTGAAGACTGTGAAATTGCGTGGAATCTACAATCATCCTGGATCATCGTTTGAAGAGCAATCGGAGCTCTCCGCGTCGAAAGATAATCGTCGACTCCATGTAGGGCTGCAGAGGCTTTCGATGAAGATAGTGGGGCATGAGTTCATCCAGTCACTCTCCTCGTGCCGGAGCCTTCGCTCATTTTACATGTACTGCCATCACCGTTCTTCCGATGCATTATGGGAAAGCGTGGGAGATTTGCTATCGTCCGCAGGGGCTTCCTTGGAGGAATTTTTATGCACGTCAGTGCTAATAGGCACTCCCGGAGCCATCGACAAGCTAGGTGTGTCTTTCTGCTCATCTTGTCATGAACATCACGATAATTCTATGTCGAAGCCCGGAACTTTTGCAGGTATCATTGACTTCGCAAAGAGTCCGAACCTCCGACACCTGGGATTTGACTTCGTACTCACGTCAACTGCGATATCTTTCTTGAGGCGCTTTGCCTCAATTGCAGGTCGGAGATCAAAACTCGAGGTTATTACTTTATGTTGGCACATGTATGACGATGGAACGGATTGGTCAGCATTCGACGAATTTATTCAACACCCTGCCTTCCAATCTCTTCAAAGGCTTCGGTTATTGGTAAGGGGGACATATGTGAACGACTCGTCGTACTTGACTTTTGAAGAAGAGTCAAAGTGTCAAGGAGCGGAGGAGACATTTCATCGAGTCCGAGCGAAGTTGCAGAGTCAGCTCCCTCTGTGTCGCCAACGAGGAATTATCGAGATTGACACTAGTGCAAGGGTACGTCTTATAATTGCGACGCTGTCTCATCATAGCTGATTCCTTCAAATTATCAGGTGCGAGAGTTCTACATTAGGATTCGATATGTTCAGGCTGTTTTAGAACCCAATTTATAGGAGTGACTGCGCGGTATCATCATGCTATTTTCTTTTATCTATCCATGTTCACTACAGCAGGGGCATCCCTTTTTGAGTAGCATGTAAAACGAGTAGTGAAAGTAACATTCAACGGACCGGCGGCCCGGATCATTCCATAGACTTTGGACCCTTTACTAGCTTTACTTACTTATCGTGTCTTTCTCTTTCCCATTGTCCAAGACTCAACAAAATGCAGTGGCTAGCCACTGCGTCCTCAAGTTCTTTTCATACCATTGTTTTACGGGCACGTGACTCTTGCTACAAAACTCTAGGTTCACATGTACACCGAGCTTGTTCCTGTCGCCCATACCTGGTCGAAGAAGGCTTCGAGGGCCAGCTCCCACTTTGTCGGAGAGTCATTGAGATCGAACCTAGCTAAAGTGTTTTTGTCTCAATCATCGCTGAATATATCCGATTGCTAGGTGTGAAGGTATATTGACGCATACAGGCTACTTGTATCCATGATTACCTTGAATGTCCGCACGGCGTATGTACCCATGTGAACGAATTTCCCGACTCCCTTCACAAGGGTTGAGAAACATTCTCTTCTGTTACAAGCCACGCATGTAATTTGGCAACGCTATATAAATAATTTTCAGTGATTACACTGGTATATATTTACGTCCATATAAACCGCCCAAGTAGGTAGTGTGTATCATGAAACAAGAAATAGGATATCGATACATTAGCTTGTCGACTTGTAGGTCGTAACTCGTGAGGGCGAATGATAATGCTGCAATACAAGTCATGAACGGGCATCAAGGGGTCGTGATGAACAAGACAAAGAACGAATTAAAGGCGACGATCATACTATCCACATTCCATCCCAAAAGGAAGCACCCCCTTATCGAGGGGATCATCACTTGAAGCGTTGCGCTAACTGATGACCGAATTGCTTAAAGGAGTGTTTTGTTTTCGAGAAGAATGCAAGTGGCTCTTGTGCCTTCTGGTCGGTGCTGATTGGGATAGTGTTTTCTATTGTAGTGTTCGATACTTGAGCGAATTGGTTGTTGTTAGGTGCTATATCGGAGATAGGGTGAATACCGAAAGAGACCGTTTCACATGAAAGGGACTCACCGAACCACCACAGCGTGGTAACGCCAACAGGGAAAGTGTAAGTAGCCTATGATATCATCAGTCACAGTTTGCTCAGTTCACGGGAACTGTTGCATACCTGCAGGCCGCGGAATTCGATGGTAGTTCGGACAGACTGGGGATTCCAGGAACCTCCGCCTTGGTCATTCCCTGGGTGCAAATGACGCTTAGGGAATGGTCAAGGGTTTAGAATGCGATACGGAGACTTACAGTTTAGAACAACCAGGGAGTACCGCACCCAATCAGCAGAGTTAGTTCGATGGGTAGCAAAACCAATGACACGTAAAGCCCAGTTCAGTTGGCCACCAACGCTCACACTAATACGCTGACCAAAAGGACCTCCGGCATCCTTGGGAATGGTCGCCTTGGAAAGGTGTGCCATTGCATAAACTATACACGAGACGTCAGCGCCTAGTGCGAATGAAGGTTCTCGATACGTACATTCTTGGTTCACACTCCATGTTCCGTCATTGTTGATCTGAACGACTCCACGACAGCCTGGGCCTCCGCAGCTGTTAGTTCCAGGAAGCTTTGGATTGCCATTTCCGTCAAGGGCAATGTTCCACATCAACCCGACGCTAGAACCATGTTCAACTGACCCAATGAAGCTGCAGAACGTTCAGTGGTCTATCATGAATGGCATAGGAAGGGAACCGTACATGTTGTCCATGTACCACTGTAGAGATTGTGAGCCAATGAAAGTAGTATTCAGCGGCCACTACGAACCTTGATATCACTCCACCAATCCGAGCCCAATGTGCCAGAGCACTCTAGAAATGTCTCGTGAGTCCAGACGCTGCGATGACCAAGAAAATACCATACCAGTGAAATAGACCTGTGGCGGGAGTGGTCATCAGTCATTCATCAACCTCAAGCTTGAAGATCAATGTACCTCTTTGTTAGGGTAGCGGTTGCGGAATTGGTCTTGTTGACTGACACTTCCTTCGTAACAATGAAACGCGACTCCCGCGAAAGCATTGGGAGCAGCATCTATCAGCTGTACTGGGTATGTACCAGCATTACCCCAGTTGTGGTCGTAACCTTGGTAGTTGGTCAGCTACGGATGTAGGTTGAGCGCACTTGGTACACACCGATAAGCTTGACGGAACCAAAACCATTGTTGTTCATCAATGATCGAAGAGCGCTTCCTACAGACGCCTCCAGTTGAGGAGTATACGTCGAGGTTGGGTACGTGGGGTTATTGTTCTGAGGCTCATTCTGAATGGATATCGCGTAGAGAGGGATACCGTTGTTTCGGAAGCCCTGCAAACTCTTCAAGAGATATTGAGCATCTGTGCGCTTTTGTCAACGACACCTGAAATACCGAGAGGAACGGGACGAACACAATTGGACTAGGTTGGACTTGAGCGACCCGCCGTTCATGGTGTTGCTGGTCTTCATCCAGCCAGGCTACCGGAGAACGTCAGTATAGCCGATCTGAGTGACGAGTGAACATACTCACCGGCGACCAAGGAAGTACATGGACTTTAATCACTGAATGGAGGATAATCGTCAGACACATCAATACACGTTGAAGGGAGTTGCACGCACGAGGATTGATAGACTGGATATCTTTCAAGACAGTGAAGAGGTACGACGGCGCTTTGTTGATATTGAAGTTATTCAGCGAATTATCGTTGGCGCTGTCGTCAAAGCTATACACTGAACATAGTGGGTGAGTTGCATGACCTCATGAACCGCATTGACGGGAACGCACATCCAGCCGAAAAGTCCGAGGCTCCAAGAGGGACCCGGATGTAATTCAAACCCGCAGCATTCGCTCCATCGGTGGGACTGAAGAGATAGTTCAACAAATTCCAGTAGTTCCCAGAGTTTCGTGACTTCAGGTTGTTCATTAACATGGCTGAATTGTCAGCTGGAAGGCGAGATGTAAATTAGTGTTCGCGAACGTGGTCCGAGTACGAAGCGTACGCACTCAATGAACTCCCAAAGCCAAAGATATTCTGAAGGACCGTGTTATCATCAACAACTATATCTGCCTGACCAATTGAACTCGGCGTGACGAAATTAATGGGCGGGTTGGATGGCGTCGAGGTAAACAACTTTGAGCGATCCCATGTCGTCTGCCACTGTAAAGGCGTTGTGTGAGTCGATCATTTCCTGTGGAGATGAAAGATACCTACAATGTCCCATATCTGCTGAGAAGCTATTGGCTTCGCACAAACCAAGAGGAGAGCAGAAAGGGCGAGCGACCTCATTTTGAACTTGATGGTAATCGCGATTGCACGACGCGATTACAATTGATGGTGGTATAAATATACGAGCCAAGGGCGAGGTACCGTTTTGAGAAGCCTGAGGAGCGTTCTTTTTAAATGATAGAAAGTGTGACCTGGGAGTTTGAATGCAAGACCACAATGGGAAGATCTCTGGTCTCCAAGCGGTGACGCACCCGCGGAAAACATATGATGACGAAAATGCCCCCGTGGACCCAAGAAACCATTTCATACGTGTGGCAACCAAAGTTCTTGCACATATTATTGATCATCACCACTTTTGCGATCGCTCGGGCTATTTCTGATCTAAAGGAGGGCGTCAGACGAAGGTCACTATTCAATGTGGACAAGTATGTAGCTCACCATGCGAGCTTTCTGAGGAAAACGCCGCACATCTGCTAAAATGCCTTATACACTGAATAATGGGATCAAAGAAGGTTTGAAAAGGCTGAAGAAAGTCTAATGACATCCCTGCAAAGGTTAAAAGTGCCGAAGTGCCGGTCTCGGGCTAGAGCCGTTCGCATATCGCCGCTACATCCCGGCCAAAATACTTTTCAAACCCTATGAGTTTCAACGCCTGCTTCGATTTTACCTCCTACGCGTCGAAGGAAAGAAGCCGTTTCAACAGTTTTAACGAACGATTCACGCAGCCAAGAAAGAAAAAAAAAAGCTCCTACCTCAAGTTGACATCGGTATGTTATCGCCGATCAACTAGGCCATTTCCTTACACTCGGAAAAACCATCCATTATTGGTACACGAATATCACACTTCCTTCTTCTTTCTGGATAAAAAGCAATATTGAATCTAAAAGAGTCCCAAAAGATCGTCCTGCGGGTTCTGCTGCTGTGTTGGAGATGCCACCTGTGAAGTGGAAGGCTTGGCCGGCTGCGTCGCTTGAGGAGACCCAAGAGACCCCATCGACCCGGATCCACCACCAAAATCTATACCCCCGAATAGGTCATGTGAAGGTGCTCCAGGTGCTGGTGCGGGAGCAGCACCCGAACTACCAAAGATCGACACAAGATCATCAAGAGGATTAGTGGATGTTCCTGCAAGGAGGTTAGCAGCTGCCGGTGTGTGTGTGAGAACCTCTGTAGCAGCTAAACCAGACGGTTGCCCCTCGACCGCTGGAGAATCATCAAAGTCGCTGTAGCGGGGATTAGTGTCACCTTCCCATCGTAGAAATCAGTGGAACCGGAACTTACAGCAAGTTCTCCGCTTGCTGTCCAGCAGCAACTGTCTGTAGAGCCTTTTGTGTCGAGAACCGATCATCAGACGGTCTATGAATGGATAAGTCAGTACAACCCTCGAAGTCGTAGTTAACGGGAAGTCTTACTCGGCACCCTTGCGTTGAAGCGAGTCGGCACCGACTCTTCCACGTCCAACGAATGTCTCGGAAGGTTTGTGGTACACACTAGAAAGAGTCGATATTTCACCAAGGAGCTCTTCAAGCAGCGCAGGGGCAACAGTTGTACGAGGAATTGTAATGGGCGGCCTCGAGGCCAGTACCACGCTCTATGAAAAGTGGTTAGTAACAGTAGCAAATGGCCGAAATAGATGCATCAATAGAATAGAAGATGGAAGGCAGCATGTGTATCCAACATGTGTTACTCGCCAAATGGGAACTGTGGCGGTCATATTCGGTTTTGGAAGCCATTTCGCCGCGCATTGCACCAATCCAAACTCAAATTGACCTCTCACCTTGGCAGCACCCGGATCTGATGACAGTAGTCTCCAGTATATGTACGCCCTATCTCGCACATCCGGAGAATCACACTCTGTAGTAGCCGTTTGTAGCACTCTCTGCACTATTCCCTGGGATGAATCAGGCTTCTTCAGGAACAGCTTGACGACGGCCGTTAAGGTTTGCAGTTGGACCTGAGCCATTAAGAAGCAGAATAAGTCGTGTGCGGAGTTCTGTATAATGAAAAGGAACGTACCGGGTAGGATTCTTCCGTGAAAGAATCAACGAAAATACCAAGCAATTCATCTGCGTTGTCGATCTTGCTGGCATATTCGCCTATGATCCATATAAGGGAAGCTTTAGCTTCAGGTTCGTCCAATTCATCCAAGTTGGCACATAAGGTGGGGATAATGCCTTCATATGTTGAAGGATACTTGCGAAATATGTCCTATGGGTATAAATGAGCTGCCGTAAGGAGCTTCTAGTGGATACCCGAAAAGGCCTACCTTCATGACAACGACAGCCTCTTGGACGACGTAGCTAACGCGAGTGTCGATGAGCTCTAGAAGTACGTGTACGCATCTTTCAGCTGCTGCATCTATCTTGATCGCTGTCTGTCCAATGGCCTTGATGCTCTTTCGGACAAAGTCAACATCGACCTCGGACGAATACCTGTCAGGAGGACAGAAGTTAGCGTACGATATTCACGGATGCATCCAAAAATAATTTGACGTACTCTTTCAGTTCACTTAGCAATGCATCGACATTATTCTCCCCCGCTAACCGCACCATGATGTCCAATTTTTCCACCTTGACGTATAAGGGGTCATTGTATTTACAAAAGAACACCCTCATCTCGTTTTGGAGAATATCAGGCCGCTTCTGCAGCAACAAGTTGATGTTCCGCAGCGAAACCCATTGAACCTCGGGTGGAGATGAAAGCAGTGTTACCAGTGGCGGGGCCATCTTTCGTACGAGTTGCTTGATTAGGTCCTCTCGGTGAACATTCCTCATGTGGATCATGATGACCTAGGTGTACCAACTAGTTCAGCAACATTGATAGGATTTTGAGTATAAACCAACCTTCACCGCCGCCAATACGACACTACCGTTTACATGCTGGAACTGTGGCACGACACGTTCGCAAATATGCTCACTCTCCTTCTCGTCTTGCGCGACGTATCTTGACAAAGCGTTCAGAACAGCGACACGGCCCCATTCTGAGCATTCATTGAGGGCTATCAATAGTTTGTTCAAGATATTGGCCGATATGTTGAATATCCCTGGATCCGTCGGTGAAACGTTTGGATTTGATGTAGCAGCAATGTGGATGTCTGTTAGTGCTGCAACAGTGTTGGCCACTACCTATACAATGCCTTCAGTGGTGACACATCTTCCGAAACAAGACCAACGCACCATGGGATTACTATCCGAAATCATCTCATGCAACTGCTCCAAAAACCCATTATCAATAACCAACTCCGGCTTGAGATCATACAACTTTGCAACACATAACGCCGCCGTCTTGCGTACGTAGGGATTATCGTCTCGTAGACATTTCTGTAGCGGATCGCAGAGGTAATCAATGATCTTCTCCGCACGCAAGACACCCATAGTCCTGATAGCCAACGCGCGAACAAGCGGATTTGGATCATCAGAATCCTTGACAAACGTGTTAACGGCGAGAATGACGAGTTCGGGTTGAGTTTTGGCGTAGTTCATGAGGTAGAGGTAAACGAGCTTTTTTTGTTCTAGGTCGTCGGTTTGCATGTTTTTGAGGACATCCGGGAAGAGACCGCTGACATCTGTTCGTCAAGGAGGTTGAAATTTGAGATCTACAGTGGACTGAATGTAGTGAAATGTACAAACCTTTCCCGACAGTCATGGAAGCTATGACTCGCTTGATAGCATCTTTTCGCTTATCGCGGTATTCGCTGTTGAGATCGACACTGAGCTCGTAGTTTTCACCCTTCCTGGGAGCTCTGAGGCTCATCGAGGTCGAAGATATGGGAGAGGACTCGAGGAACGGTGGAAGTTGGAGAGAGGAAGCGTGTCAGTGTCACTGCCGCGGCTGTATACCTCTCTTCATTCCTATCATCAGCAAGTTGCAGATGCTCGTCTCAAGGTTTCAGCAACTCGAATAATCTACCAGAAACTGCAGTAGAAATTTCAAATAGCTCTGCGATAATTCCAAGTACTTCTTAGTTACCCCACTCTATCAGCTGCCGATTCTCAAACCTTTTCAGGACATTTTGGACTGGCTCTCACCGTGTACTGTCTTATTCAAAACTGCTACTTTTGCACGAACGGAACCATCACCTGTTCTTGTGGCCAAAGATATCCTCATAGTCTTACCCGGTAAATCTTTGGGTAGGACATGTACAAGTCTGGTCGAAGTCCTCGTGGTGACCCTGGCCCCGAATGGCACAATGCAAGGAAATCACAGGCCAATCTTTGGAGTTTCTACTGGTATGCCATTCTTCAACATATTTAGGCCGCTGCTAATCATAGTACAATAGTAACGGCCACGTCTCTGTCCTCTGAAGCCATTCAGGTCGATATATGATGACGCACTGGACGCCGCAATGTCCAATGAACGTCGATACATTTACTCAAGAGAGAGCGTGTCCCAGGCATGCCGCCCACATCGACACCTTCATTCCCGTCATCAGGAAGCTGTGGATACCCGTCGAAAAAGCTTCCCTTGAAGCGCTACAAGATCCAAGGAGGCGCAGTATGGAAAGGCGTCATCTCACCCTTGCAAGTTCCTTCTAGTTTATCCAGACTCATTCTCACCACGGTATAACTTTCTGGCGAATGCTATTTCCGCTTGGGCACTCTGGCTCTGTTATGGTTCAACCTTCCCAGTGGCGACTAGTTGAGCTCTGAGGCTCTCAGTACAGCTCCAGGCTCTGCGCGGTTCAGGGAGAGCTCTGTCTTCACCTGAGATAGGGATACTTGTCGACCCCGTCAAGATACCCTAGTTCACTTGTCACGGTTATCTTGATCTCGGTATGGAATGTTATTTCTATTACGGACACAGGTCGTCTCTACCTGCTCCAATCTTATAGCCCGCCGCATGCTGAAACGCGATATCCACCAGAGGTCTCATCTCGCGTCACCCGGCTCCTACGGAAATTGAGTTGGAGACGTACATTCTACAGGGATCAACGGAAACTCATACGCGACTACATACAATACATCATCGCCGTCGACTACTTTTATCATCATCATAGAATCATAACAGCTCTAATTTTGCCAAGCTGTGTGGGACACGTACCCTTCTTTCTTCCTTGTCCTTATCTCTTCCCAAGCTCTCATCCCATACGACTCTCCTTCCCCACGGAGATGACAATGACTATAAAGAATTGTGAACGGTGGCTCATCGGAAAGATTTTGACGTGCAGGGTCTCGCAATGGAGCCTTGAGCTTGAGACCCATTCAAACGATATACATACATGCATGATCCAACATCGCCGACCGCTTGAAAGGCTTCGCGATGTGTTCTCAGCTTCTCGCTTCGCCGATTTTGCTCCAATTGTTGCTTGACGACCGAAGCTGTAGCGTTTGTAACATGATCACGCAACGATGTTGATGGTTCTTTTATTGCATTGCCGCTGCCAGGTGTGGATGAAATTGGAGCGGACAGAAATATCTCTATAGTCGGCGCAGCCATCGCTTAGGGTTAGATCGATTCGTGATTCGCGTCTTTCTGGCGTAAAAAAAGAGCAGGAAACAAAGATTGAAAGGTGCTTTTCACCTTTGAGAGACGCATACACACTCCTTGGCGTGCGAGCAACCTGCCATTCAAAGCTCGGTAAATGAAAAGTCTAAAAATTCGGGTTCTCCGGAAACGCCCACGGTGGCTCTTCTGAACTCTAGGTTTTGTTTGCCCATCTCGGACTCCACTCTCCACACAGCATGTAATCCGAGATGACGTCTAGACAAATTGAGATTTCTTACCTACTAGTGGAGCCAAATACGTGGCACAACCCTTATCTCTTTTGGATAAATACCGTCTCAAGATGGTCTGGGTCACCACCGAACCTTTTCGTCTCTGAACATCTCAATCCTCAGACCTCAACTTCATTTCTTTTACCATTATCAAGATGGCTACTGCAACACTGACTGAAGTCGCCGTGCAGGATGCGGCTACCAAGATGTAAGTTGGCCTCTTGCCAAATTTCGTTCGATTTTTAGCTGATTTACGGTCCACAGTACTGGATCTATCAACCTCGATAGCATTGGTGAAGGTAGACTCAACCGCCTTTCGCGTTCTGGGCGTGTTTCTCAAATCTCTTTGAATAGTCGAGGCTCGCAAGATCATGTCGCTCGAACACAAAGCTCTTGGATACCGCCCACCTCCTGGCTCTCTCGCGTCTGAAGCTCAGGCGGCCGCAGCCAAACACCCTAAAGGTGGACCCGAGGCTCCTGATATGGAGATTTTGAAAAAGGCGGCACTGGACGATGCGGCAAAGATTGAACGGGAGAGGGGCCATCCCGCCCCGAAGAGTACGGTTGTGGATGGCATTGATTTGGCTGTTATTGGAGAAGGTGAGTGTCCCGTGCCGCAATTGCGATAACGAGAAGAATGTTGAATGTGGAGCTCTTGGTTCGTTACAGCTGATGCGAGGAAGTTGATGTCTGAGGAGCATAAGGCGTTAGGGTGAGTGGCGAGACTCCACTTTTCTATTGATAGAAAGGGTTTATTGACTTGACACTTAGATATCGCCCACCTCCCGGATCCTTGGCGGCTGATGCTCAGTCGGCAGCTGCGAAGCACCCTGAAGGGAAGGGTTCTATTGACCCTACTGTTTTGGCGCAGGCTGCTCTTAAAGATGCCGCTCGTATCTCGTGAGTAGCTGATATTTGTGTCTTGGGAGATCCTGCTGATCACTAGTTACTGCCTATAGGAGCGAACGAAGATCCTCATCTGGGTCTCCACCAAGGATGAGCCCAAAGGAGCTTTCTAAGGAAGAAGCTCAGAAACTCCAGTCTTTGGAGGCTAAACTGTACGTGTTCTCCGTGTTATTTGATGCTGTTCGCGTAGCTAAGCGGTATCGTACACAGCTTGGACTCTACCAAGGGCACACTCGCTGCTGAAGCGCAGTCTGCTATCGACAAGAAGGAATCTGCCGCTGAGACCGTTGAGACCACCGAGACCACCGAAACTAAATCGAGTGCATAGACAGGGCTTGTTCACGAATTTCCGTAGCTTTTTTG
The DNA here is from genome assembly GCA_037176845.1 of Paramarasmius palmivorus. Lineage (NCBI taxonomy): Eukaryota > Fungi > Basidiomycota > Agaricomycetes > Agaricales > Marasmiaceae > Paramarasmius > Paramarasmius palmivorus. The sequence continues at coordinate 185,031 of JAYKXP010000072.1, read as the reverse complement.
GCGGGTCGTAGCAAAGTTTTTATTGGTCGGCAGAATTCCTCTTCATATACCTCTGGCGCAAGTGTAACATTACATCAAGCTTTCTGGAAATTAGCGTCGTGTATTTTTACTGGCTTTATAAAACACAACCCTTTATAATTTTACTTTTGAATTTCGCTTGACGGACTTGACCTGAAGGAGCAGAGAGACGCGCTATGGATACACGCGGCCGTTGCCGATATTAGCTTTTTGAGTGCAACCTTACGACCACAAAGCCGGTACCGACAACAAAAAGGATGCCTCACCGAGGCGGCGCGATCCCTTCTCCATTTGCTACTCCTTTCGACCTCAACGACGACTACGACGACAACGGCGCTGGTCCTCATCACCACCACCGTCACCAGCAACCTACAAGCTACTTTTCACGACCCCTTTCAAACGCTTCCTCATTCGACAGTTTCCAGCACAGTATGGGTGTACGTACCCCCTTGAACGACGTACCAGAACATGGTCCTTTTACCACACCCGACATCGATCTCCAGATGTCGCCGACGACGCCGTATTCAGCGCCTCAGGCAGCAGGGTCTTCTACAACCCTGGGTCCTCTTTCGATTTCAGGAAGAAACGCTGCTTCTTCTTCTGTGACATACCAGGGCCAGAATCAGAATCAAGGACGTTCGTATTCACCTTCGACAACTACGTCTTCGTCACCGGCTACGACACCGGGTTTGGCATCGCCTTCTATCATTGTACATCATTCTTCAAATGGGAGCGAAAATGGACGAAGTGGTGGTAGTAGTAGTAGAGAAGGAGGAGGATCTAGTGCTAGTGGAAGTAGTCGGCCTAGAGCTTCACGAAAACCCAGTGGATCTAGAACACCAACGCAATCGGGGAGCGGTAGTGGACGCGAAGGCTCGTCATCATCTAGAAGAACGCCATCAGTGTCTTCGAGTACATCTTTACTCTCTGTTCCGACCGTCAAAGGCAGCAGTAGCAGTGGAAGCCGCTCTTCATCCTCCGGTACAAAGTATCGTCAAACACCCCGTTTACCGCACGATAAGGACGCAGAAGTAGCTCCTCCGCCTTTGATGTACTGGAGTCGAGCACCAGTTTGGGGCGTTTGTCCTTCGAGAACGATGAGAGGACATACGGTGACGCTTGTGGGAGATACAGCTTGGGTATTTGGTGGCTGCGATGATAGGGACACGGCGAAGGATCTGTATTGTTTCGATCTTGGTACGTCGTATTTCCGCATTCCTTTTCGTGTCTAGCTACTAACAATCCCTGAAAAAACGTAGAAACATGCCAATGGTCTACACCCCAAGTTACAGGCGATATACCACCTTCTTCACGAGCCCACACCGCAACACTCATCGACAGATCACGTATACTCGTCTTTGGAGGCGGCCAAGGGACAACCTACTCTGACGCTGTCTACATCCTCGATACCGCTACACGGAAGTGGTCGAAACCCTTTATCGTCGGTGTAGACGATGTCAATGGCACCAATGATACATCTTCCTCTTCCTCCTCATCGTCGTCCTCTACAATCAAACCTGCAAGCCGACGCGCCCATTCAGCTGTATATTACAAAGGCAAAGTATGGGTTTTTGGAGGCGGGAACGGTATGACGGCGTTGAACGATGTTTGGACGTTGGATGTTTGGGGTGCTGGTGACGCTAAAGCCGGAGAGTCGATTTCAAGGCCTGGAACGAGTAATAGTACCGGGACGCATCACCATGGAGTACCGTTTAGAATGGAATGGAAGGTGGTGAATACGCAAGGGATGAGAGCGAAAGATGGCAGTACGATTTTTCCGAGTCCTAGAGGATACCATACGGCGAATTTGGTTGGCAATATGATGATTGTGATTGGTGGAAGTGATGGAAATAACTGCTTTTCGGAGGTGTGGTGTTTGAATTTGGGTGAGTGGTTTGAGGTTTCCATTGGTATTTCTTCTGACGATGTTAGACTCGCTGGAGTGGACGTTGATCGACCTCCCTCATTCTTTTAAGCGTTTATCGCACACGTCTACGCAGGTCGGGTCGTACCTTTTCATTCAAGGAGGGCATAATGGGGCCGAGTATGTCGCGGACCTCAAACTATTCAATCTAAGTACGTTGGTGTCTCTCTTTCTCCTTCCTCACTAACGACGGAATGATAGTCACTCTACAATACGAACAACGCGCTATACTCGGGAAAGCGCCCTCTGCTCGAGGTTATCATGGGTCATTGCTACACGATAGCAGGATATTCTACATTGGGGGTTATAATGGAGCCTCGGCGTACGATGATGTGCATGTGGTGGATTTGGCTGCGGCGGCGTATTTGCCTCAGGTTACTTCGTTCACTGTTGAGTTGTGAAGATTGACTTTGCTTTGATTTTTGTGTCTATGTCGTGGTTTAGCGGTACTAATGCTTCCTTTGTACATCTCCAGTCACTCTACTGTATACCTCTATTCTCTGTTGTGGCCGCTGAACCGTCGAGTGCTTTTAGTACTCTAAACCAGTCACTGACACTGTCTTGGACTAGCTGACCGTGCGCGCGTTCCGATTCTGCGAGAGCCTCCAGCTCCTGAAGAAGATGCAAATGCTGCGGCGTCTGGTGCTTTGGTGATTTCTTGTGGAAAGCGGAATCAGCACTGTCGACTCTTGATACCTGACACGACACACCTTGAACCAGTCTAGTGCGAATTGTGCACCATATAGAGGTGCGCTCGAAGATGTGGCTTTGGGGATGAGACCAATATTTGACTTTAGGGTCCGAATCACCTCGTCATGATCTGGTAGGAGATTCAAGTAGTAGAGCCATGTATGCTGGAGGGTCAAGGAGTAGGTGTTGATGAAATTTCCGTCTGACTTAGTCACCATTAAATCATTGATACTGCCGGATTATATTGCCAACCAGGATTGTCCACCATTCCAGCCCTGGGTGTCCCCAGGAATCTCTATATCCTCGGATACTGACCAAGACTTTTCACGACTCCAGGCAAATAACCGTGGTGCAAATGTCTCTTTAACTGCTGTATTCAGAACAGTGCTGTTGTCTAAACACCATTGGGCAGCTTCCTGACAGACCACGTGGTGAATGTTTGTAGCCAACTTGTCCAGTGGCCTTTTCTCTAAATCGCAAACAAGACTACCAGGATGTAGATGACACTGTAGGATGATAATGTGACCGGTGTCGGCAAAACTGGAAGGGTGCCCTGGAGAAGCCGAGAGTCCTACTTCGATAAAATGCTCCAATAGTGTCTCGAACACAAAAGGGCTCCCAATTTGATCCTCGACCCCAACGGTATCCAGATCCAAGGATGCAGATATAAAGCAAAGTCCAGAAGATATGGTACTGCTCGGGAAGGCATTCATGGACGCTGAAGAACCAACGCTGAAGTTGAAGAATAAAGATTGGCACTTTTCAATGAATCCCTTAGGGACACTATAAAGCGACTAGGGCATTTTCAGTGAATAAAGCATACATGCAACTAGCTTTCAACGCACTTTTGCCCACAACATCATATCTCGTATAATGCGGAGCCAGCAAGCAAAATGAAGCAGCCGTTGCCTCCAAAGGAGGGGGCCCTGACGAAAGTCGGCTTTGTGACGACCACAGCGGTTTCCGTATAAAATCAGTGTAAGATATGCATATGGGTCGAGTTCGTTCAGAGCAGCAAGGAGTTCTTGGCTAGGTAGCACAAGCATACAGTGCCGATGCCAGGTCTCTCGTGCATGGGAATCAAAGGCATCAACGAATTTACGTGCAGACCTGGGCTCCCCACTCCAGTCGTTCAATTGGGTATAAAGCTGTTGGTCCTTGTATGACAACCAAGGAATATCGAAACGAAAAGTTATTCGATCTGACAGTTGTATCCTTTCGGCAATATCACGATATTGTGGATTAAACAATGCAATTCGACGAAGCAAGCATTGTGCAATGAGGTCGTGGAATAGGGTTTTGTTAATATCTTTGACACAGAAATTGTGGGATCGTGCAGGATTGCAAAGGAACTCGGTGAAAGATGCGTGCAAGACACGAATGATTCCGTGATCGCTGTCAGGAATGCGCAAGACCGAGTGAAGTGAAAACAGGTGAGCACGGACGAGTCCAGGTTCAAGGCCGAGTATTTGTTCGATGACCCAGCAAGTGGGAATGAACAAACTCTTCTCAGCCTCTGATTCGGCTATATCTCTGTAATATATGATCCAACACAAGATGCGGGAAACTGCCTGGAAGTCCTCGCATGATTCCAAAACCTGACGATACAACAAATCGAGCTCTGGATATAGTGATGTTGCCCCCTTTGATATGCGCGACTCCAAAACTGCATTCAAACGTACTATAGGTACGCTTTGAAGGTTGTCAATAAAAGTGGTGACCGTTTTGGCGTAAACAAACTGGCCGCAGGACCTGCGAACCAGTTCACGTATGACAGCATCTCCAGGCTACTCCTTCAGTTGAGGAGGCATCGTTCTATGGTGCCTGGCTCTAATCTCTTCAAACCGAGCACGAAAGAATACCGCAATGTCGAGGTCTGAATGGAACGAGCTACCGACGCTCAATTTAGTGGAGATAGATGAGAGGGGAAGTCGTTTAAATGCATCCACAATGATAGGCTCTGCTCTGCTGCAGAGAACGATGTCAAATGGTAAGGGAGGATTGGCCGTGGAGGCGGCACCGAATATGGATAGCAGTCGTTCCTGAGACGGTAAGTCGATGCATTCGTCGATACCATCTATCATTAAGACGTTCGGTAGGTCCCGCCATTGGTGAGGATCCAACATTTTGCATGGTCCTTGGATCAACGCCTCGAACTGACGTTCGAAAGCTGACTGAACAATAGTAGGTTTCTTGTTGATTATATCGGTTATGAACCGCCCAATGAGAGGGCCAAGGGATGGAGATGTTACAATCTGGTATGCGAGGGTGGTTACGAATAGACGAAGGCCGTTTCGAGAGGGGTCGTTGCGCGAGAAGAAAAATGCTCCAGCTAACCGGTCTTCTTGAAATTTCTCGGCCAAAGTCTGCGCTATCGTCGTTTTCCCTACTCCAACCGGCCCATTCAACCAACACAACTTTTCCGTCCTCGTTCTGTCAGCTGTCCAACTGCTCATCAACTCCAAGATCCGGACTCGTGTGCCAGGATGGCATAAGACAGTGGGTTGGCCCTGTTCTGCGTCGTGTAGTGCGCGGGTGGCAACATTCTGTGCTAGTATATGCAACCCTTTGTCGTCTGCAACTGCCAATAAGCAGGATTCCTTGTTCGAGAGCAGCGCAGGTCTACACACCATTAACGACACTGTTGTATATATTCTGATCGCCTTCCACGGTGTTGCTGACATTTCCATTGAATATCAGTCCACTACAGTCGTTGAAGGACATGGTGAGGGTAAAACGAGAGAGGAAGCCAAGCTGGTAAACGCCCAAGCTTGACGTGCATTGCCATTGTTGGCATCCGACTCAGTGATGGCATTGGTGGTGTTGGTTAGACTGAAAAATGTTTAGCGCCCAAGGCCCAGGCAGATTACACCCTTGCAACACATCGTATGATAGCTAGTAGTGATTACATTTCAAAGTGTCTCATCTAGGGTCCATAATCCTTCGCACAATAAATAAATGAACAGTCCCTTTCAAAATCAAATTGCATGCCCATATTCGTAATTCCCACTGGTAAAGCTAGCCACCGAAGGCGAAGCCATATTGGACGACATCAACGAGTCTGGACCACGAAGGTATCTCGACGTTGGAGTGACGGAGAGTGGCGGTGGCCGAGGGAATTCGTCAAGGTTCGCGTTAACGGGGTACTCGCTGAATTGGGATGGTGCGATACTGTGGTGCCGCGCCTTCATAGGAGACTTGGGCTCAATGGGTTGTGGTACGCTGCGACGTGCGGCTGAGGCGGCCATGGAGAACGTCGGGGTAGATACATCTGTATGGCTTTGATTGGTTGGGATGTCTCTCCAGAACGCATTTACTCTATCCTCGTAGTCTAACGAAGGACGACCTGTTTTCGAAAACGGTGCTGGAGAAGCAGTTGCTGTCCTAAAGTGTAGCATGGGATCCGTTTGCGATCTAGTGGTCCTGGGGCGCTGGCGTTCGACCATAAAGGAAGTTGGGTTCGGACCCGGACGTTCAAACTTTCGGTATGTAGAATTTGGTTTGGCCATGAAAGTGCGGAGGTTGGATTTTTGCGCTCTTCTGTTGACGTGCCATTTTCGCTAAACGAGGTCAGCCACTTTGCTCGGCTTTGTACAGAGTGATCGACGTACCATCCAGTATACGACCAAAGAAGTTATTCCCAATAAACTTAGGATCCCGACCAGAACTCCTCCTATGATAGCGCCGCCATTGGTTGAAAAGGAGGGTGCATCTACCGCAGATGCGGTGATCGTTACGCTAGGAGGTGCTGCGGAACTAGGGTCAGACTAGAGGTCGAAGATGTGAGCCAACTACACATCAGATTGGGGCTGAAACCATACTTGAGAAGGTATCAGGCTAGTCGAGGTTGCTGTCGAAGGACTCGGAATAGCTGAGGTTGCTACACCAGATGAAGGGAATGGTACAGTGACAGCAGTTTGAGAAGCTAACGAGAAGAGTCAGAACTGAGAAACAGAGTAAAGACAGGTTCATAGGCCTTTACCATTCGTAGAACTGCTACTTTGAGTACTCTGAGCTTGAGTGAAAACGGCGGTCGGAGAAAATCGTGCCTCCAGGTGCATCTCCATCGGCTGGTGCCGCTTGTGGACCCCTAAGTGGTGCCCAGCCATAGGGAATCCCTGATTTTAGAAGGAAAAGAGCGAAATGTCCAGACTGGGAAAGGGAGCGTAAGTAGGTAGAAGCCCTGAAAACGAAGGTGGTGGTAGGTCAAGATGAACGTTGATATAAAAAAGAACTGGGCATGCGTCGTAGTAGCTGTCAATCGTTACCCTCAGAACGGTAGTATGAAACGAGTTTGAAAAATAGTGATTTCACGATCGTCCGGTGATCGTCGATGTCCACAATTAGGGTCGGTAACTGAACAAGACCTGGATTTCAAAGCTAAGTTAGACATTGAATGACGACAGGGTACTAAAGTGCGTCGTATTCAACAGACACCGGGAGGTCTAGCTGGCCAGTGAGTTTGACGCCAGCCAGTATAAGAGGAACGATATCCGGGAAACCTTTCCCGCGTCTATCTTGCCCCCTGACAAGCTTCCAGAAATGAGCACGGCCGAGAGAGATTGCGAGATTGCGATTTGTCTGAGAAGAGACTTAATATAAACCATTCGTATGCGACAAAAAAGAGTTCATTACCTGAGATTCCATGTTTCCCCGAAGTTGAAGCGATTTCGGTCAAATCGCCTGGGAGTCATGGGCGTTTAGATGGGAAGGGTCACTCGGATCGCCAGGGAATGGTAGTTGAATCAAGGTCGTGTAGCCAGAGAGGAATGTGGTGTTGAGTTCGGAGTGGGATATCAGCCGATGTTGGAAGGACCTTGGCGCTGAAGAGTGGCTTTCCACCTCCATTGGGGTCGAAGAAACCAAGATCGTCGTGGCAAGACCGTCTTTCTAGAAGTCGAAGTTGGCTTTTATGCGCGTGAGCGGCTTTTCATGGTAGCCTAAACAGATTCCTATTTGGTACACGGGTTAATGATAGCAATGGTGAAATAACTCTTTTTTGGTGGAGTGCTTGGTTTGGCTAAGGTCAGACGCTAAAGTCGTTGTCCCTTGCCCCCTAGTGGTGAAAAAGCTTGAGACACGCCTTCCTTGAAATTATCAAGCACACCTGTCTCCGCAATCCATAGAGCGAAAGAATCACGTAGGTTTCCTTTTTGAACACAGTGGCGTGGTCGCTGGTGGAGAGCTGGCTTCGAAAAAATCAGAAGTGGCTGAATTTGACCTAAAACTGAGGACGAACCGTCGAATCTTTGCGCTCCACTGAGCATGCATGCGGGCTTCGTCTCAACATCAATTCAGCAGTTGAAACAACAAGCCTGCTCGTCGTCAGCCAAAGCTGACACGTCCCAGGCCCACTGCGGGGTAAACAAACAGTCGATGAGAAGGACTCCAATGCAAGCCGAAGTTCAGAACTTGAACGTCCGACGTGCAAACCAGTTGACATAGTATCCACATGGCGGTAACAAAAAAGGAAAAACATTCTCATTCCCACCCTATAAGCGCACAAAAAACAACAACAACAACAATCGTCTTCTGGACTCGTACTGACAAAGGAATCAACAACCCAATTGTGAGATTTCAAAGTTTTGCGACCCATTTCGCAATTTCTTCCAGCGCGATGGTGCGCTCTGGCTCCCAAATGGTCGATCCAAGGAAGTCGTGGGGTGCGTCATCTATCTCAGCGTATACGACCTTCTCTTTGCCCATTTCCCTCTCCATCCGGTCTCGAAGTACACGCATGCAATCTCTACTCATTTCAGCCTCACCCGCGACTATCATAGTCTTCGGGAATCGCGTGAAAACTCCCTTAATACCTTCATCATCGTCTGAATATACCTTGGACCCCGGAGAGAACCACGGACGGTCAATATCCGACTCTTTCAGGGCTTTTCCCATCAGCGCAAAGACAGAGTAACGGGTATCGAACCATGCACCCGTATAATCTGAGCGCCTATTGGTAACCATGCTGGTGCCAGGTACGGGATGAAGGGAGGCGTCGACAGAGGGCGATAGAAGGAGAAGGCCTAGTGGCGATGGAAGACGGCCAGAACATCCCTCGCTGTCACCGTAGGTTGTACAGTAACGGACTAGCTGATATGCCAGTACACCACCAGCAGAGTCACCTGCAACAATGATATTCTCCGGAGCGAAATGAAGGGTATGCACCAAATAATAGTAGCCAGCAAGGACGTCTAAAAAACATGCCGGGAATGGGTTCGAGATTGGAAGCGGGGGGCCTGATGCAAGACGATACTCCAGAGCGAAGAGACGAGAAAATCCTGATGCATGCTCCAAGAGTCCCTTTGCAATGGTAGCTGTAGGACTGAACGAAGGTGAAGCACTGCCCATCTACACCATGTTACTTAGTGATAAGTAAGAGGGTCGCCACAATGTACTTACAACAAAACCACCACCTGCATTAGACGAATATGAGTTTCGGAAGGATTTAAAGTAGAGAGACTGACGTACCGTGAAAGAGATAAAGAACTTTCTCTCCCGGTTTAGCTGCTTGGCCCAGTGAGCTATCTACGCCCTTCGGACCATACCAGAAGCCACCCGCCCGTGCAGCTTGTACATCATTCATTTCTGCGAACCGTTTAATGTCGCCAACGATCAGCTCTGTAGGGACGGGTTCGACCCAGGAAAACCCAGGAGTTTTCGCTAACTTGTCGAGCTGCTCCGGAGCAGGAGGGGATGTTTCCGTCATGATAGCGACAGCAGCATCCACAAGCGCAACTATAAATGAACGAAGGAGGGACCAATTGCGACGGGGACGCCAAGTAGGTAGCAAGTTGCGGGTTACCCAAAATGGTATACGCAACAAGAGCCAAAAGCCCCCCACGATAACATAGAGAGACTTGACGGGTTGATGACGGTAGGAGTACATCATGGAAGGGGATAGTGAAACCGTGGAGGTGGAGAAAGCAGATGCACGAAGAAAACCATGCATGCAACAGTCACATTTTAAGCCTGCATGAGGAATTGTGAGTATGTACGACCAAAGGGTGAGAAAAATGTGGTTCAAAATTGCACCCGTATCATCGCATTTCCATAAAATAATATGCCTCTTTATGAATTTACTTCAACCCGGTATGTTTGTTATTGGCAGGGACACACCTGGACACACCTGGACACACATTCAGCTAGGAACCCGTTGATAATATTGATCTGAGCAAGGCTGTTTCAGCGCACGATCGCCCACAGTGACTGATGCCTTTCCTGTTTGGTAGATAGGTCCGGAAGCATCATAAAAAAGGAGCGTTCAGACAAGAATGTGCCGACGAGTGTCCACCTCGAGGGAAAATTCGTGCTGATTTTGGGTGGCCGTTACATCGGTTTGGAAAAAGAGTCGCCTTTTTTCCAGAATTTCCGAACGATCTCATCGTCCATGACCATGGGTCCTCGTAAAAAGCGTCGTATTTGAGCGAGACAGGGTTATCCATGGCCGCGTTGGAACTTCCTCCTCATTTTCTCGACAAAGCCCATGGCACGGAGCTCCTGCCTTGCTTTGTGGCTACTGCTTTGTAGAAATGAGATTTCACGATTATTCAGCGATCATCGATGACCACAAGTATGGTCAGTAACTGAACAAGACCTAGATGCATTTCAAAGCTAAGTTAGACATTGAATGACGACAGGGTATCAAAGTGTGTCGTATTCAATAGACACCGGAAAGTCTAGCTGGCCAGTGAGTTTGACGCCAACCGGTATGAGAGGAACAACATCCGGGAAACCTTCTCCGTCGCCTATCTTTCCCCCTGACAAGCTTCCAGAAATGAGCACGGCGGAGAGAGATTGCGATTTGGCTGAGAAGTGACTTAATATAAACCGTTCATACGTGACAAAAAGGGTTTATTACCTGAGATCCTTGTTTCCTTCCATGTTTCCGTCGCTACCTCAGCAGGGTCACTCGGATCGCCAGGGAATGGTGGTTGAATCAAGGTCGTGTAGCCAGAGAGGAACGTGGTGTTGAGTTCGAGTGGGATATCAGCCGATGTTGGAAGAATCTTGGCACTGAAGAATGGCTTTCCATCTCCATCGGGGTCGGAAACCGAGATCGTTGTGGCAAGACCTTCTTTCTTGAAGTCGAAGTTGGCACGGTGTTCTTTTATATGCGTGAGCGCCTTTTCATGGTAGCCTAAACAGGGATATACTCACTTGGGATATTCCAATTTATGCGGCCTGGAAGAAGCGATGAGTGCAAGTCCTAATACAAAGGGGATTGACCTCACCATTGTACACAGAAGCATCTGTGCTGACGACGATTCTCGTGATCCTAAAGCCATCCTGTCCACCCTTGTACACCCATCTTCCCGGTATATAGATAAGCTCATCATCTAGAATGTATGCCAAATCTTCTAAACGATTGCCAAGGGTGCTTTGGAATTTAACTCACAGGAACCTGCAGGACTTGCGGAGTATCGGACGATCTACACATTCCGAAATACTCGTCATTCGCTGGGGCACTTCAGGGTAATTGCGTTGACTCACCATAATCAACCCAACGTCGGGAACCATTACACCGGTTTTCCTCAGAACGTCTTCCTCCAAAGGATCAAAGGCCCCGTGAGGTATTAGCGAGCTTGCGAGAGGGGATGGGACGATGAAAATGTATCCTTCAGCGACATCGAGTAGCCACGGTCTGGAATGTTTTGAGTATGTAGACTTGGCGTTGTCAAAGTAGTACACTTACGCTGGAGCTACAGGTATGTTGCCTTGGGAGCGCGTTTCAAGGACCGGGAATGTGACGAAGAATATCCAGAGGAAAAATATGCCGGAAAACCACATAATCGCAGGACACGAGGAGTGACGAGGAGAGCCATCGCGTTTACTTTATATCCTCCACGGTTTTCTTTGCATCACTGGCATCGAGTTTGAGAAACCAGCCGCTTGTCGGGTATTCCTATTCCGACGAGTGAAATTCGGAAATATCTGCCTGCTCAACATTCAGTCCGAAATTGTCAAAATTGTTTCCGTAGCATCGCAGTAATACCATTTAAACGCTATCCATCCAGGTTCCTCAGGTGTGGACTTTCAGAGCTGTCGGCGATGTGCAGTCCAAGTTGTTCCTAACGATTCCTCGCGTTCCTTCAACATTCATGTGAATCTAGTTCCTGCATTGTCTTGGGGTTTATTGGCCAGCTGATGCCACAGAAGTGCCTAGATGATTGCATGACGAAGGGTGAGAAGCGTTGAGCTCTGGTATTCCTTGGATCCAGGTTCGCAGGTGCTGTTGTCGTCACGATGGCTGGCCTACATATGCCCCAAAAGATGTCTAAAAATACACCTATGTTTCTGTGAGACTCGAGAGATGTGCAATGCTTCTTTCTCAAGAATAGCTTACCCGAGAGGCTTTCTTGGTGGTGAGTCACAGTGAAGAGAACCAACGTAACGTTGGAATCGGCAGGCAAAACCAACCATCTCTGCCAGGCGCAGCACCCATCATCATGCCTTCATGTCAGTGGAATTATCCTTGTATTCCTGACGATATCTTTTGACGACAAAATCTAGTTGCAGAACTCAGGGAAAGGCAGTGAAAGCTAAAGATGCCTATGTTACAAAGGTGCAAAATGTTCGGGATCGGAACTCAAGGTGCCGTTCAAAGCTTTCTCAGTATCTTCCCGATGTTTTGTTAGTGTTCCTCTAAAGAAGACAAACTGGAATCCGTATAATGGCGAGGGACCGCCACCTTCACCATCACCTCGAGCGAATTCGTGGACCAAACGCAAGGAGGCACCTCTTCCACCACCACCACCCTTCAGCCATGTCTAGTCTATCTATGGCTTCTGGTGCATCTGGGGGCTCTGGTGGTGGACTCCCACCCATTATACGATCGACTAGACCTCCTTTACTATTGCCGTCGTCAAGGCTCTTTGCCATCTCGGAATTACCCCCTGCATTACCGTCTCGCCAAGGATCTACGCCGCTTGCTTTACCTTCTCGTCAAGGTTCGACACCACCTGCTTTACCTGCTCGAAAGGGATCGGGCATTTTACCGCCCGTTCTCGTCTCGAACTCCATCGTTTCATCACGAACAACCATCAATCGTGCACGAAGAACCACAGGCGATGGAGGACCTCAGCTGGGCAAATCTCTCACAACGAGACAAGGAAGTTCCTTTTGAATGGGCAGACGAGTTCTTTGAACACTGAACCCCCAACCCGAATCCCCGACACCTAACGCCTAACCCTAACCGCCCATTGCTAGCTCTTTTCCGATTGCTTCATGAGGAACGATTTTACGACCAATTCGCTACACCATGCAAGATTATGCCTTCTCGTCAAGAATCAAGTTGATTCATGAGCACGGCTCCCCGCAGATATACGGGTATCAACGTTGAATTAGTAACGAGAGACACGCTCAGCCAGAGCCTGGACGATGGAACAACGCAGATTTGTGCTTCTGACTTTTCGGACGTATGATACTAGTATAGCTATATGTAGAAATCTAGTTATCCCACAGCACTCTCCTTCTCTGTATCATCATCATGCATCTGAACCGACGGCTGGCAAGGGATGATACTCGAAAGGCTCAGGAGAATACGGAATGCAGGTAAAGTCCTGTTTGACGCCGTAGTCATCGAATCCGTATGGGTCTCCGGTCTGTTCAGGAGCGGACAGAACGATGGCATTGGCGGACTCCATTGACACGTCGTAGTCGAAGTAGTTGAGTGGTGTCAGGATAAAGCTGAGGAGAATGAGTATCACTCGTCGGCCGAGAGAAATGAAATGTCTCGCCTTGACGCTGCAATGTTTGTTTTCGTGTTCGGTGAATCTTCAGCTGTGGGCTGGAGGCGAGGCTATCAATACCGAATGTTGCTGCTCATGAAGGCCACTTACGAGGTGATGCATGCCAACATTTATCCACATGACCAAATCAGTCTGGTTGAGACTTTCTCCGTCAAAGAACTTGTGGAAGTTGACAACAGGGTTCCCCGGTAGATTCATGTTCCACATAGAACTTGACGATGGCTCGCTCTCTTTTCGTTGAGACACGGCCAAGTTATATCGAGCCCAGTTAGCGTTCTCCAAAAGACGTTTGGATCCCACGACTGTCTGCCGAAGGGTCAGCATCGCCGAGCGGTTCAGTAATGTACTTGAATTTACATTATGGATGGGACTGTAACCGGGATGAATCACATATCCGCGTGCATTTCCCCATGTATTCCTAGCTTCTTGATTGACAATAGCGTAGTGGCCTTGGAAATTCGAAGGGTATTTGAGTAATGCCTCATCCTCGCTTTGAATGAAACGCCTGTTGATCCTTTGCTGAATCACGGTACTACCCCAGTCGTCGTCGAACCAGGGCTGCTGGACTTCTTCCTGGCTGGTGGTAGTTTCCAAAAGACTGTTTTCTTGCCCGACAATATCAAGATCGACCCTGGTGAGGAAATTGATTAACCCAGGCTTGTAAACGATTGAAAAGATCTCTACTTGAAGTTGATGACATGGTCGTGAAGAACGCCCACTGGAAAAGCGTGGAGAATTTAGATGAAGGGTTTTTGATGGGGTGATAACTCACTGGAGACATCATGTATTTTGGTGCCATATGGTCCGTTCTTGGGTTCCCAGTATCCACCTTGCAGATAACCTGAAGCCGACACACGAACCTCAATGGTTCCGTCGAAATGGAACATGTAGTCGAACTATTCCTTTGGTCAAAGAAGCCTGACAACTCATAAAACGAAACAAGTACCACTTCAGAACATGGTTCGTCATTCATGGTGTCTCGTAGGTGGAAAGAGATGACTCACTATAATCGTAGCTACGTGAGGAGTGGCCAACTGTCAGTGTGAAATAACATCGTAGATATAGAATGGTACCAACTTGCCAACGGTTGTAATGCTTCGTACAACTAAGACGTATCCCTTCACCGCGCCAAACTCCCCGTCGATGTCGCCTGCGTGCCTGGTAATAGGCCTTCCAGTATCTTGTTCAAAGATACAGATAGCTTTCTCGATCGTAGTACTCCCAAGGGGTGTTCGTGTAGTAGCAGGTAAATAAACGGCCTCGACAGGGCAATCGTATCCGGGAAGCATGTCTCGTACGTCCGATCCCATACCAAAGTAACGATCAAGAAAAGCCGACGTTGATTGCATAGGGTCATTTCCAGCTGGATCAACCCTCAATCAGGCATGTCGATGAATACCGCGACAAGGAACTCACCATATTGGGTGACAGCATCCTGGGGGGCGAGCTAAAGGACCTGTAAGCGCGGATTGTAATCATAGTCGAAAATCATGCAGACCTGATAGATTATTCTCTCGCCTTTGAACCTTATATCCCACAGACTGAGTCCCATATCCCTATCGAATCCAAGATACATTCCCCAGCCCATCCAGGTGATATACTGCTTCTCTTTGTCAACCCGGAACCTCAATCCTGCAAACGAAACAGAGCGTGGACCCGGGAGGTGGTCTAAATCCCGTATCGGGCCAACGCGTTTGCGGCTACTCCATGATGGATCCCCAGTGAAGGCTGGAGGGCGTGACAGACTGCCGTTCGAATATGCACCAAGGAAATCTTCCGTCGAATTGAATAGTTGGTCGTTATAGACGATCTGTGGGACGAATAAACCTATGGAGAGCATGAGGAAGATGATTGAAATACCTTCAAAAGCTTCCATTGTGAGGGGTCGGTTCCACTGATGTCGAAGTAATTGAAAAAATTGAGAGGATGGAGCCAAGACCCGGGCACTAGTCTTTTCCAAAAGATCCAAAGGCGTCTGAAGGTACCGTCGAAGCCGTACGGACCACTCCCACCAGCGGTGAGTGTATCATCTTCGCCGCCTCGGAAAGTTGCATTGAAAAGATCCTGATGTGGATACGTTAAAATGGCGTGACTCCGATACCAGAACATCACGTACCTCAATTGCGCCTACTAACTCTGGAGTGAATTGTTGAAAGACCGCGCCAAAATCCGTGACTAGGTCTATGAAGCCTCGGGCATTGTAAGGAATATCTCGGTGGTATATTTCGGTTAGAGGACGCATCGTGGTCTGTGGGCCAACTGGTAACGGTCCGACGAGATAATCATTGATAACGGGTTCCTTGGCGGCGCCATGGTGAATGGTGACCCTTGCATAACGGTCGGGTGGTCTGACGGTGTCTGGAGCAGATAGGTGAGCGAGAGCATCTGCTTTGGTCGGATAGTGAGATTCGATGAGGAAGATGACATTGTCGGAGAACGTGGATTGAGCTGCTCTGGTGAGATTGAGGTTTTGTGCCGGTGCTTCCAGCCATTCTTGAATTTTTGTTGTCTCTAAGACAGTCAACGAGGCCCACAGGTTAATTGATGAGGGTGGCGATGCAATGGGTGGAATTGGAGGACTGCACTGTTCAAGTGCATGAGATGAGAGGAGATTCAAGAGAAACACTGTCAACAGGACAGTGATCCGTGGGATATTGAAGCGGCCGGCTCCGTTCGGCGCCATTTTGCGGAACGTCCACGGTGATAGATTACGAGTCGTCCAAGTTCAGCTTAAATACCTCAATATCGAGGGGTAGTTTATAATTATGAACTCAGTGGAGGGTAGCAGGTGAGCGCCGCATCTTACAGTAATGATCATCAAGGAATAAAATGCTCGTGCGGTCGCCCTCGGGAAGCCATCCTCAGAAAATGACTCTTTCAAAGTCGGCGCCAATGTTTGCCATCTCGATCTGATTCTCCATCACGGACTTCCGCTCTTGGATCGGAAAGAAGCTCACAGACACAATGCCGAGAAACAAGGTTGATAGTTCCTATCAAGCAAGCTAAACAATCAACATCTTTCAGACCACCCAGACCAGAAAGACTCAAGAGAAGTAACGATGCGGGGAGCATGGTTCAATTAAGTAACAGGTACCTCGTTACCGCCAACAGATGTGCTATCACATTGCGTGCCCAATCTCCGCTTGGGCAAAGGGATAATCAGTATAGCCCACCCCAGCAGTATCTCCTGCGAAACTCGTAAAGAAGGTCTCCCGGTTGTAAGGCGTTAACGGGATGTCCTTCTCTAACCTGACAGGTAGATCAGGCTAAAATCAAGTTAGTGGAGGCTTAATGAACTTGATAGAAACTCACATTCGCAATGAAGTGCCGTCCAAAAGATACCAGTTCTACTCCACTTCGCTCCTCCTCAGCTTTTTTTGCGAGACGGATTGCACCTTCACGGGTGAGTCCGCCAGCGCTGATATATGCCTTAGGTGCCCAGAGATCCCGAAGGAAATCGTTCGACGCGTCAGGACGCTTGACCTCTTCGAGTGTGTCCCCACCGCTGATACGCGGCTCGATGACATGTAAGTAGGCCATGTCTGGGTGATTAGCCTTCAGGGTCTTGGCCAGATGAGTGAACGTGGGTATGGGGTCGTCCATTAGCATATCTACACCCAATCACACATTAGGCTTGTTTCTACCAGACTGAAAGAGAAAACCAACCTTGGAACTCGCTCCACGGACTAATTCTGAGACCTGTCCTTTCCGCACCGATGGCTGCAATCACAGCATCAACGACTTCCAACGCAAATCGGCACCGGTTTTCTACTGAGCCACCATATTGGTCGGTGCGTTTGTTCGACACGTCTTGAAGAAATTGGTCGAGAAGGTATCCGTTGCAGGCATGAATCTCGATGCCGTCGAAGCCGGCTTTCTCGACAGCGTTGAGCGCAGCGTTGGCATACAAATCAACATACTCCCGAATTTCTTCGACGTTCAGGGGAATAGGTTTTGGGTCTGATTCGGGTCGGTCAGAGAGACTGATCCCAGAGGCATCGACAAGATGAAATTCCGGATTTAGAGATTGAAGATGAGATATATAGGCTGCTCTTCCGAGAGTCCATAGCTGAAGATAAATGTAGGAACCTTTCGCATGGACAGCTTCAGTGACCTGTGAACCATTAGCATGAAAGCGTCTTTGAACTGCCGCAAATGTGCTCACCTCTTTCCATTTCTTGATTTGCTCCTCGTCCCAGATTCCGGGTATCATGGGCCAGCCCCCCGCTTTCGGAGAGAGGAATGTTCCTTCAGAGATTAACAGTGTACCAGGAGCCGCCGCACGTTGCGAATAGTACTCTTTCATGAGCGGAAGGGGAACATGGTCCTTCTCTGTGGATCGAAAGCGCGTGAGAGGTGCCAATACAATCCGGTGTTGTAGGTCAAGCTGGCCGACGCGGGCTGGGCGAAACAAAGTGGGCTTCGAGTTTGGTGACATGTGGGCGACAGTGATTGGGGACTCACTGGAATTCTGGGTTAATACAGATCCAGCGTACCACTAGTAAGAAAACTCACGTATCCGAATATCTCACGCAAACTATTTGAAGTGGGATGTAGTTGAGAATATATCATGATGGACGAGCCAAGGCTAGTGAGTTTAGAAGATAATGCGAAACCGGATATCAAGACCCAGACTGTGTCTTTTGGGGACCATATCACCTAATGATTCCGAATCAGATAGAAGGTTACCGGGACAGACAGCGCGATCTGGCGTATATGGATCTCTGAAGCGGGATCCCGTAATGGCGCTTGACGACTGCAAGACGATTTATGAACTGGTCGGAACTGGTGTGTGGGTCGTTGAGTGCTGACAACGACTTAGTTAAGGTTCGACGTCCTAGCTAAGCGCTGATGTATCGTTTGATGAGATCCGTTGGATTCGGTGTGAGCAGTTGTTCTAACTCCGAAAACGAGGTGGTGGTAGAAGACCAAGACTGCAACAGTCCCTGTCACACGCAATATGTACCGGGCTAGGTCGGGCCGGTGAGAGGACAACATGGGTCAATTACGAGTTCGGAATGTAATGGAGGACTCGTTCTTTACCTGGGACCTTGGCGGTGTGAGGCTTGAAGCCCTCTATTCGAAATTCCCATGCCTCCCTTTTTTGGCTGCGTGTTTCTCACGTTTCTCACGCCGTGGTGTGGAATGTCGTTGGACAGATAGAGTCTGAGATGCACGCGGTTCGTATAGTCTGTGTGATATATCTTATATTTTATGTATTCTTGTGTTTTATTTTATCTGTGTATATCTATGTATTCTTATGTTTTATTTTATCCGTGTTTCGTGGCTCGGCCTGGCCGACGTCGACAGTCCGTGTCCTCGGTTTGAGAAGTAAAAAACGAGCTGTATTTTGGTTTGGCTGGAAACGTCTGGTCTCGACCTATGCGGGACCGACGGTTGGCTCGGTGAAGCCTGTTCTTGGTTTACTTTTCTTTGTTCGACCCTTCGAGTATGTATTGGAGAAGCAGGTGTTTGGGAAGCAAGTCGCTTTGTCAAGACTCCGGTGCATGTGTTTCGCTCGGGAGCGAGGAAGGTAGGGGTGACGTATTGTTAGCTAGTGGACGCCTGAATATTCGCAGGTTGACTGGTAGAAAGCAGAGTCCGTGATGGTAGCTGAGAGGTCGAGGTCGCGGTTGATAGAGGAGCACGTGGAATGGTCGTTTGCGCACCTTCCGCTTCTGTCTAGTTGCTTCTGCTGCTATTCTGACGCTTTGTCCCGGCTCGATGGATGGTTGTTGCCTGCCACTTTGAGTTTCAGCGTGGTTCCGTCCCCGTACGAGGGCCCTAGAGTCGGTTTGTGTTACAGGAGTGGAGCCTGCCGGCTGAGAGACGCGCTCGACGACTGGGGTGGTTTGAGGTACGTTGAGGAACGGACGGGTCGTTGTTCGCTGACGAGAAGAGCTGTGGTCTTGAGTGGTGAGGAGGATCGTGGTCGGACCCGGCTTGGGTAGAGGTAATTGACGGACGTCGGAGACTGGTGTTGGAATTCTAAATATAGATGTCACTTGACAAGTTATTTTCACTTTATTCCGCCTATGCCACAATTACTAAGAAAGCAGATATACATAGAACAGTTACTTTGACCCGCTTGTACTACCATCTACTGACAGTTACTGACACTGACTGTGCAGTTATTTCTAGTTCACTTAGTATCTATTATCGTACCTTTAGGATTATCTTTTATCCCCTACTCATGTATAAAAGCTAGACAGAAAACCTACATACAACATAGAATTGAATCAGTTCATCACTTGGTTCTATCTCAAGGCCTCTGGTCATCAGCTATCGTTTATTCGCGCTTACCTGCGCTATCGCTGCTAACAGAGTTCAATCTAAAACTCTGACAGGTTATGGGCCCCGGTCTATAAACCTTAGCCGAACCAGAGTAATACCGATTTCATATTGGTATAGTGGCGAGTTTGGGACGCCGTAATATCCCCAAGGAACAAAGAACCAAGATCGTATATCGATTGGCGAGCAGGGACGCCGGAATATCCCCTACCCAAAGCAAAGGACTATTGGACTAGTGTATGTCCAATAGAGGTAGCCGTTATCAATCCAGAAGCGGTACCCCAGTACAAGGAACATTCGATCCAGAACAAATATTGCGAGGATCTAGGAACCCTAGCAGGAATCCTAGTAGGCAACCTACACCAGTAGGAAGTAGAACAGGCAGTCCATCGGGACAGCAACAGAGCATATCATCACATCCATCGAGAAATCCATCGCGTATACCTTCTAGGAGACAGAGTCCAGTTGGAGGATTGCACACGCCACCAGCATCTTCCGCACAACCACAACTCCGAACAGATCTAATCTGTATCAATTGGCCACACCAATTTGATATCGTTAGATTACGAGATTGTCAATTAGATCTCGGCAGACGAAAGTGGTATCTTTGCAACGAACAACCGTGTCCAAACAGAAGGAATCGAATTAGCACTCCTAAAGAAGCGCTATTAGTTGGAGATTTTAGGGATTGTGACGATCACAACGAAGAAGTAGTTCGAGGAAACGTCCTACGAACAACAGTACCAGAACCACAACCATTAGTATTCCCACCAGCGGGAACATCAGCTTCACAGGAGGAAACTGTTGAAGAGCAGATCGAACTTGCTGAAGAGTTTGATCAGGAAACCGAACTTGCTGAAGAGTTCGAAAAAGGATTAGGATTTGCTGAAGAATCCGATAAAGAAGAACAGGACCCAGAAAAGGAACAAGAGCAGGATAAAGAAGACTCAGAACAGGAATCAGAAGCTGATACTGATAAACCTGTATCCGACGAAGACAAAGGAACACCTGCCGACGAAGAGAAGGACGATCAACCAGAATCGCCCAGCATAGGTCCTAAACCGAAACCGAGAACACCATCTCCCAAGAGACCACCAAAGGAAGAATCATTTGATTCAGACGAAGAAGAAGACAACATGTCTAAAGCAGTTAAAGCATTTGACAAGTGTACCCAGTTAAAGGACGATGGTTCAAACTGGGGCATGTGGGCAATGCGTGTAGAACTTGCAGCAAAGTCAATAGGGTATGGGAAATACCTGACTACTGCAGAAGAAGGAGACGCAGATGCCGATCTTATGAACGCAATCATTGGAAGATTGCCGGACACTATACTTCGAAGATATCGAAATGCGAAGTCATCACAAGCATTATGGACAGGATTAAAGAAGGATTACGACACAAAGAATCCTTTGACAGAAGCACACCTGGAACGCAAGCTATACAATCTATCTTGCAACGACGTTGGCAAAGTCAATGAACATATTGACGAACTCCTCAATATCCGAAACGAACTCACATCACGAAACATCACTATTTCGGATGATCAGTTCAAGAATGCATTAATTGCATCAGTTCCCCAATCATTAAATTCAACAATCACAGCTGTCATGACCGTATACAGTGAATCGAACAAGGATTTAACTGTTGACAAGCTGATTGCTGCCATTCGAGCTGAAGCAAATGGCCAGGCAATGCGCCGAGGAAAAGTCAAGAAGGAGGAAGCCAACTATTCCCGAGATCATTCCAATAATAGAGGCCGAGGATTTAATAGCCGAGGAAGAGGCCGGAGATTTAATGATCGTCAGGGTGGAGATAGAGATCGCAAGGAGATCATATGTTTCAGATGTCAAGGAAAAGGGCATATTGCCACAGGATGTCGTTCAAAGCCAAAGTCCAGGAAATCAGATGATGAATCTGATGAAGACAAGCCGGACAAACCATGGAGAAAGGCAAAGGAAAAGAATCACAGTGCAAATGAAAGTGCTGTGAGAGCTGTAGAAAAGGAAATATGGGAAGAAGGCACATGGTTAGCAAGGGAAATAAGGGCCGTAGAAGAATTTGTGCCATTCACTGAATGGACATATGAAGAAGAAGAACCCACAAATCCCGCGTCGACAGAGACAAACCTGGAGCCATATCCCAAGGAAAGGAAAGAAACAGCATACATGGCCGTGGAAATGCACACCACGATGGCCACAATGGTCGATCTACAGAACCCAATTGATAGCAAAGCGATCATATGCAGAGAAAATCGAATGGATTCTCAACAACGCCATCAAGAAGGCTATATAGGACAACAGAAGAATCAACCACAGACAACTACAGAGACCAAGGACCATGAAATTCATGGAGGACAGACGTTCAAGGAGCACCATTGTTGCCAAATATGTCACCAATTCATCCAGCACATACTTATGGGGGAGAAATCACATCCAGAATGGCTGATGAAAGTCATAGGACAGAAGGATGAAACAAAGGAAATTACCCCAAGGGATGAAGAAATGGAACAGGAAAATGGAACAGACCAGACATTGGCACACAAGGAGAACAAGACAGATCCAGAAAGTCTTGAACCATTGCAGATATCACTCGTCGAGGGGGAGCACAAAAACTCGATCAACGACATTTTGAAACAAGTCGCCGAGATGAATCTCAATGCAGGAAACAGGTCACCAAAGGAAAAACAAGTTGGACCGAATCAACTTGTGAACGTCAATCCAACCGGAGAATATTCAGGAACAGTCAAAGAAGCGGAAGTGGAACCACCATATCACCAATACTACCACCGACAGAAGATTAAACACCGAGATCATCAGAACACAGAACATCGCCACCGGATCACACATAGGAATCACCGAACAGAACACGCGAACAAAGAATTAGAGTCAAACCCCGGATAATTTCATCATCCAAGGTTTGAGGGGGAGTGTTGGAATTCTAAATATAGATGTCACTTGACAAGTTATTTTCACTTTATTCCGCCTATGCCACAATTACTAAGAAAGCAGATATACATAGAACAGTTACTTTGACCCGCTTGTACTACCATCTACTGACAGTTACTGACACTGACTGTGCAGTTATTTCTAGTTCACTTAGTATCTATTATCGTACCTTTAGGATTATCTTTTATCCCCTACTCATGTATAAAAGCTAGACAGAAAACCTACATACAACATAGAATTGAATCAGTTCATCACTTGGTTCTATCTCAAGGCCTCTGGTCATCAGCTATCGTTTATTCGCGCTTACCTGCGCTATCGCTGCTAACAGAGTTCAATCTAAAACTCTGACAACTGGTTCGACGAGGTTCGGGCATCCCAAGCAATTCTTTATTGACTGTGAATTTTGGGCAGGAGTTGGATGGTATCGACTTCTTCGCTGTGTTTTTAGGCGCTTTTGAGGCATGTTCTGTGGGGGTTAAGGGGCAGTGCATGTCGGTTTCGGATCTTCGTTTGGCGGACGCTGGCGTGGTGAGCCTTCTTGCTGGGACTCCAGAAATGGTGTCCACTGTCTTCTGGATGTGGGTTTGGTCGGCGTGTGTCAAGCTAGGTACATTAGAGGGTTTGTGCAAGGTCGTATACGGCCTTTGCGTCGTGCCCACCGGCGCCCGGCTCCACAACGGTTTCGAGGCCGTTAGTGCATGGATACGTCGAAATTCCTTGATGTTTTCTAATGTATGATACATGCAGCGGAGTGGAGAGCTCCTAGAAGGATCGTAACGACGACGAGGGATGCTGGTTCCGTCGCAGTTTTGTATGATTTGGTGATTCACGCTAACGATAACATAGTGATGAGATATATGGGAACAAGTGAACTTTCTTCGCTGAAATGGCCGGAACGTTGGATATATAGCTATGAGTACATCTATGTGGCCATAGCGCCTCTAATGCCGCGCAGACAGCAGCCCAAGAGTCGTTTTTGGACGCGTGGTGAGTGAGGAATCGGGTTTTGGGAGCGGTACAGTCAGACATACGGTCTTCAACAAGGGTCTCTTGTCGGTGTCGACAAGTTCGTGATCTTGGAGAAGGAATATCCGTGTCAAACGAGGGGATTTAGCAGAAGGAATGACGACGCACCGAAGTGTTGCCTCCAACCACCGCTGGACCTGCTACGGTTATTGCGACGCCTTGCCTTCGTGGGATTCGTCGTAGAGGATCCCTTGTGTCCGATAGCGACGAACGGGAGCTTGAGAAATAGAAAAGTGACGAGTCTTGACCGAAATTTTCGCAGAGTCGAGCTGGCTGGAGCGCTCCGTGTGCGGCTTTGCAAAAGGAGAAAGAGCCGTATACGGCAATATTGGCACGTGCAAGAATTCTCTCTGGCGGGACCGATGTCGACGTGGCTTACGTGTACACGTTGGTTCTTCTTTCGCTCTCCTTCGCTTTCTCTTTGTCCTTCTTGTGTTGTCTTGTCGGTTATGGTTTGGAAGAACTCCTTCTCTAGGGATGGGCCATGCTCGGTTCCTGTTTCCTCTCCTGTGGCATAAAAGCTCGTTCTCGGAGGGGGAGCGACTGCATAGGTCGAACAGTCGTGATGGATCCCGCTACAGCTAGGCAGGCGTTGTTTACCTTCGGTGAGCGTTTGTCGCGTTTCCTTTGCTTCCTCTGAACCTTTCTTTTCTTGTCTTGAAGTCGGTACCCTCAATTCGCTGGATGACGGGCAGAAACAGGCAGTGCTGGATCTTGTTAAGCTCCTTTTGGATAGTGCGTGACTTGCGCCGGTTTTTCTTGGGGTTGTGCTGGGCTTACCTTTTCTCGGACCCGTCTCTTCGCGTAGATGGTGCGACGTTGTATGACAGTCTTTGCGTCTGGGTTCCGTTCCTGGGTGGGCTGGTCGAAGACGAGCGTGATGCGCCTGATTTGGCGAGCGCTATCGTTGAGAGACTTTCCCGCAGGAGGTTGTTGGAATTAATCTCTGCTATTCGGGTCTACCAGCGGGGTTTGGGTCGGTAGTTCTGGTGGTGTATCCTTCTCTTTGCCTATCCGATGTCACGGTCGCCTTTGTCTTCTTGTGTTGTTTTTGACTGCTGTTCAGTTTGTTTGAGTGCTGTCTCGGTCCATTTCGGTTCTGTTGCAGGTTGGGTTTGGCGTTTTCCCCGTCTTTGTCGATCTTAGTGGTGGTATATATGTGAGGTTTTCGGTGGTGGTGGACGTCGGTATTATGTCTTCTCTGGTTCCTACTTCCACGGACGTCCTCTTGGAGGTTGCCGTGCCCCTTAACATGGAGTTCTTCAATCGAGTCGTGGACCTGTATCCTCGTCGGGAAGGTGGTTTGTTGGGCACTATTCGAGGCGGTGATGATCCCAGGGCGATCCATCTTGAAATGTTTCTACTCCGGAATCTTGCGGTTGGTCTTGTGTTTTTCAGTGACGGGCTGTTGTCGCTGACCGCCGTTTCAGGAGTTTTCGGTTCATTTTCAGCGCACTTTTCCGACGTTGTCGCTGCTTACTCCTCGTTTTCGAGCTAACGTGGACCTCGTGGCCACCACCTTCGAGACTGGAGTTCGTGACGACGACGTGCAGCGGTTCGTGTCCAAGCTCTGCCGTTGTCTGCCTGGGGAGGTTGCCATGGAGAAGGATCTGTCCTCGGTGACGTTGTCCGAGTTGTGGGCCGCCGAGGTAGACAGGTTGCAGGGATTCGTTGCTGTGCAGCGAGCGGCTAGGATGGATGCTGCCCCTGTCGTGTATGACGCCTGTACGCTGGACTGGTTGACTCACGGACTGGGTAACTGTCTCGGTGTCGATATGTTGCAGGGTGCTGCGTTGTACGCTAGGGCTCGTGCAGGTGCGTGGGTTCGACTATTTGCTTTGCCTTGTCTCTGACGCTCGCTTTCTTCGATTTATGTCAAAAATACAATGAAATACAATTTGTTTTCTCTCTTTTTCTGTCGGTTTTCCGTCTGCTAGTCGTTACTGGTTTGTTGAGTTCTGGGTTGTTCGGGTCGGGATAGGTGGCGGTGGACGGGTTCGTTGTAGTGCTACGCGTGTATAGGGTGTGTTATGTATACAAGGTGTTATAGACGGGACAGGAGCTTTTTTTTTTTCTCCGCTTGTCGTTCCAGCTCTTTCCACAACTTTCCCCCGGCGGTTTCTCGCGTTGTGAATAGGCAGTCGAGAGCGTTTTCGATGGCTGACCCGTCGCTGGTCTCTGTGCTGGACTTGAGCTCCTTCCACCGTGTGTTGAAGAGGTCTCGACCTTGAGGTGCCATGATAAACACCAGCCACGGTGTCACGACGCACAGGGGCAGGTCCGAGAGTTGGCATGGCAGCGTCTTTCCCCGGTTGCGTTCTATCCCTGCACCTTTGATTCCTTCCGGTACTCGGAGATGGTTGATGATGCGGGTGGTCAGACTGTCGCTGACGTCCCATAGCGAGATAAGTATGTGTTTCAGGGACGATGCTTCACGGTAGTCGAGGGCTGTTGTTGCTAGGTGAGCTCCTGCATCCCCTGTGACGGTTAGTCTGAGGTACTGGGCTTGTGGAAAGGGTCCCATTTCGCCGGTCGACGGGTGATACGTGGCCATGTATGCTGGGATTTGTATGTTCGTGGCGGAGGGGAATGTTCGGCTACGTACGTGGATGCCCAGTTCGGGAATGTACTGGTCGGTGTGGATGACCAACGTCTTTGTGTTCTCAGCTATCAGCGGGAGTAGCTGGAGGAGTTGATGAGTGTCTTTCTGGCTTAAATGTGGACACAGTGTGCTTTCTGAGAACGTGCACGGAGCTGGGGCGTGTTTTGGTGTAAGTGCGTGTGTTTCTCGTGGTATCACCGGTGTGGTGCAGCCGATACGGACGTATAAGTGGCGGATCCATTTTTCCCGTTCTGGATGCTTTCGGAGAGAAGCGAGCAGCACATGTGTTGCGTTCGATGTTGTAAGCACCACCGTTTCGTAGAAGAGGGGGCATACGCTGTGAATTTAGCTGTTGAATAGATGCTCGAAGTGTGAGGTTTGGGCCTTACGCGTCGTGTGTTTCTTTGCTCAGAGCGAGTAGTCGGATGCCGTGTTGTTTTTCCTCGTTCGCGAGGATGAATTTGGTTATCAGGGCGAAGACATGGTTTTGTGGCTGGTCGGTTCGATTCATTAGGCCTCCACTTCTCTGGCGTTGGTTTCTGGTTGTTGTTGTCGGTGTGTTCTCGTCTATGCTGTTGGTGTGAGTGGTCAGATCGTTTGGTTGCACTGTGTTGCCTTTTCTCACGTCGATGGCTGATTTGTGCTGTGGTCATTCATTTCTTCTCTGGGGGGTGCGGTGGGAGTTGTGTAGCATGTGTTTCTGTATCGTGTATTGTGGGAGCATATGGGCTGTGTTCGTATTACTAATGATAGTCGATTACATTTTATTCTCCTATGTCCATCGACTCGTCCTCTGAGGCTTCTCTTTTGTCACTTCGCCCGGATTCGTCTTCCAGATCCACCCATCCTTCCTCGTTCTCTTTGTCGGAAGCTCCCGTATCGGAGCTCTCCTCTTCAGTCGTCTCTTCTTCCGTGCTCTCGTTGTTCTCGTCGTCGTCTTCGGTGTCTTCCTCGTTTGCTGCTACGTCTGCGAGGTCTGTCATGAAAGTTGTGGCTCGAAGGACCTCTGCAACAGGTGCAGTGTATCCTTTATCGATTTTCAGTCAGTGTCCTGACTGGTATTCGAGGTTAACGTGTGTGTACATACCTTTGTGGAGGAGCAGCTCGACGAGACCTCGTACTGCCTGCTTTTGGGGCCAGCTTAGGCTATTCAGCTGGAGCGCGATTCGGGTGGACTCTGTGGGGTGTGTGTGGTTAGGGCATGGGCTTTGGGCGGGAGACTGGATTGGCGTGTTCACCTGTCTGCATGGTTGAAAGGTTGATTCTTTTGTTTGGAAGGTCTGTGCTGAATGTGTTCGGTGTTTTAATATCGTGTTCGTGACGTATGGACAACCTTACGGAGCCGACCCCTTCGGATGTGTTGCGTTTCTGTTGCTCGATAGAGTGCTGGTGGCGTGTAGCTTTGCATTTTCTTTTGCTGCCGTGTCCCGTGTACCTTCCGGTGCATTCGTGGTTTTCCTCGGTGGTGTTTTTGGATCTCTTGCTTTATACGGCTAGGCGTCGGTGACCAGCGTCGGTTAAGCTTTTTGGGGTTTCAGAAGCATTTCGTTCGAGGCGCGAGGGCGAGTTTCGCTGCGTGTTCTCGTGTTCGGTGCGTGTTTCGTGTGCCTGGTGTGCGTGTATTTCGTTGTATCGTTGTTTCCTATTCTTTTTTTCGGTTTCCTTGTGCCTTTGGATCGGTTGCTGTTGGGGTGGAGGACGAAGGTTAGCTCTCGGGCTTCCGTGTAGGGGACTGATTGGGTTTATTTAGTGTGGATGGAGGTCTGGTCCCTGTAGTTTGGTATTCAGTATTCCCTTTGGGCTCGAGTCGGCGCCGTAGTTGCTTCGGGAACGAATTGGGCGTTGCTGTCAAAGAAGGTGATGGGGTTTCCGCCTCTTTGGGAGTTCTCGTCGACGGTGAGGTCGTCTGATTTTCATGACATTTGGCGCTGCGTTGTGTCGGATGTCCGTCGTTAGTCGAGGACTGTTGCATTGGCGATTCGACGGGTGTCACGGAGGTCGGACTGTACCGTTCACGAAGTTTCTTTGCGATTCCTTTTCGCGGGAGGACGTCTGCGGAGCTGTGTTGCTATTCAACGGGCTGTCGTTTAAGGCTTGCTCTTGCCTGGTGGATGTTCGAGAAGTTCGCTCACGGTACGGCATTATTTGACTTTCTTCGTTCTCGGTTTTTTTTTTCTTTTCACAAATAATTTTTTTTCAGGAACTACCTCCCCGCCGTATTGAATATGTAGGGGTGTGAAGGGTTATGGGGACAAAGTGAGACATGCAGCGTACGGACCGATGCCGTAGTTAGTTATC
The DNA here is from genome assembly GCA_037176845.1 of Paramarasmius palmivorus. NCBI lineage: Eukaryota > Fungi > Basidiomycota > Agaricomycetes > Agaricales > Marasmiaceae > Paramarasmius > Paramarasmius palmivorus. Next base: position 156,489 of record JAYKXP010000072.1, on the reverse strand, counting down.
GCATTCGTCCGTAATTCGATCCCCGTTGTAAGGATCAGGTGTACATCGGGCTTGGGAATGGAATAGACGGCTATATTTTCACATCCTGGTGCTAATATTTCTTGTTCGATTGAATGTACAAACCCCTCTCGAATCGAGTACAGCTACTTGGTACACCCCCACCAATGTCATCGTGATTTCTTCTTGATTCCTTGTTACTAATCTATACGTAACACTGGGCGCATACTAATGGGATATCGACGGGGAAGAGAGATGCTGAGGGCACACGGCGTAGTTGGTTATGACATCCGCTTGGCATACACAACGTTCTGCTTTACGTGGGGTGCTGGGTTCAATTCCCAGTCTGTCCAATCGCTCACAACGATGAGGACATGTTTTTGTTTTGTTGTAATGTTCGTGATCAATGCACGTCATTCTTTCTGGTTGATTCCCTTCACAGGAGGCTTGGCGCCTCGCGAACGATGAACACGAGCGGAGCACGAGGCTGTCCAAAAAGTCTATCTTTGATGGACGTTGTTCGCAACTTCTGGCAGCGACGGGGAATGAGAATATCAGCGCTAAGCTATCATTGAGGTGTGTGAGCCCCAGGCATATCTGACAAGTACTATTCAAAGTCTCAGTGCGCGCTGTGGCCTATAGGTGCTACTACACGAAATTTGAATCCGCGACAATGACTCAAACCTCTGGCTTCTTTTGCTTGATTGACATCTAGATACCCACGGAGAAGCACTATTAGCCTCGGCAAGCGAGCAGTGGCAACCACAAGTGAACGTTCTTGACCTGAACCACCATCTTTTTCAAGCTTAGTTTCTCCCCACGAACAACCCACCGAATGGATCCCAAAACTCATTCAAAGTGCCCAGGTTGGTGTACACATCCGTGGTTATCGACGATGAACACTCATTTTTCTAAACAGTCGATGGATGTTTGATCCCATGCGACGTGATCCTCATGTCTGGTGATGACAAGCGGTTTGGCGCGCATAAACGAAACCTGGAGGTCTACAGCGATAGCTTCCCTAATGCGGACTGGGATAACCTCACGACAAAAAGTCCGGTTCAACTCGTCGAGAACGGGATCGTACTCGTTCTTTTACTCCGATTCATGCACAACGCAACACCCCCGGACCTTTCTCAAGGGCAGCTCGATAGCAACGATATTACTGGATTGTACAAAGCAGCGGAGAAGTATGGGAGCCTCGCAGCGTTAGATGCATGTAGGAAAGAGATCAGGTGCGTTCTTTCAGCTTTCTCCCGGTTGCATGTATCACTCACCAGCGATTGGATTAGATCCCGAGTGAAACGTATAGAACCAATCGAGTCGCTGAGAATCTTTGTACAACTCTATGCTGCACCTTCCTTCCCAGACATCAACCACGTTGTCCGACGTACATTAAGCCTATCCCATGCCGACGTTCTACCGCATATAAATGGGAACGCGGAGCTCTTCTATCTATGGGTATGTCTATGTCCTACGACCTCTGGAGTCTTCCTCTTATTCACTACCCGTTTATTAGTCAAAATATCACATGGCCTGTCAAGAAGCCAAATCCATATTGCATCGAGAACTAGACAAAATATCTAATTTGACGTTCATGCACGCGGAAGCCTACATCGACGTGGACGGAGAATATGATGCTAATCTAGAAAATTGCGACGGGGGTAAACAGTACGCTCGTGCTATGGTACCTATTCTCAAGAGAATGCCGGGCTATATCACTGTGGAAGATTTCGACAAAGTGGTGAAGATGGCTACCATTTTCGGGATTCGTTGGAGTTGCAAAGAGGAATCGAGTGCTGATAAAGAGTGCTACACCGATTGTCATGAATTCGAGATGTGGTACAAGGCAGTAAAAGAGATCATCGAGAAATGGCCTCGATGGGAGGATGTATCGAAGAACTAGGTGAACTCCGAGTTGGTTTGTTATGAGGTAGACTCTAATACATGGAAAGATTGAGTGTTGCGATGGAACGCTCTAGGAAGAAGTACCTATGGTTGTCCGGTGTGTTGCATAGCTATTTGCTCAGAGCATACGGTGATTAAATTGCCGAATCAGTTAGATCGCTCTGATCACTTTTGTTCCGTCTAATCGAGAGTTGAAGTGTTACATTGCACAGGCCCATACATTGAAACGAGAGATGTGCTAGATATGCAAATCCTTTGCGCTCTACTTACGCTGTCCAATCTCCTGCTTGACTATTCCTTCCGCTATTTTCCAAGTAGGGAGCGTCGCTACCGCTCGAGCCATTCCTGTGAACCACTCCATGAATGCCTCATCCTTTGATGGCCGCAAGTCCGAATTTGTTCGCCGCGCCAACGAGAGCGTTGTGTTTATAATGCGGTCTATGTCGTCACAGACAGGTAATTCGAGCACCTTTAAGGCGGCACTCGATGTTTTGACTACCTCTTCAATAGGACGGGTCTCGTACTTTTTCCTTGGATATTTCGAGCCAATCTGTTTATACGCTGAAATACTGGCAGCTTGGCGGTATTCCGCCATACCTGCATGCCATAACTCCCTGTAAATAGTCTGGGTCACGTTTCAGCTCTATAACTACCGGCAGATGAGACACAACACACGTATACCATGTAAACATCTGGGAAACAGCTTAAATCCCGTACAAGCTGTCGGAGCGGGATATCCATAGTGGAGCGAATCATGTTCTCAAGTGATTCATCTACCTTTGTATAGCGAAGTCTGTATGGTAAGATTCGAATCTTCCCCTGTATTGAGACAGGCGTGAATTGACTGCGGAGTTGATTATCGATCATCATCCGTGTGTCAGATGATTGAAATACTCACATTAACGCCGCCTTACATGCATTCAGCGCTGGGTAATTCCCATACTTATCTGCCGCGTCTGTCAAAGCAATTACAGTAGCGAGATTGAGGTTTGAGATGGAGCAGTCCTCGTTATGAGAGAACTTGAGGATTAAGCGAAGGATGGTTGCGGATTCGGTGAGAGCAACAGGCTCGTCGAGCTGATGAGTTACCGATTCAGCGACAGGGAAAGCTTTGTTGAAGTTTTCGAGGTTTTTCACGTGTGCACCGAGACGAGCACCATCCGAGGATTTCAGGATGATATCGACAGGAACTGTACAGGTCTTGTAGGCTGATCCCGAGTCAAGATGAGTCCAATTGTCAATCGGAAACTGTGATGATGAGCTTACCTGCGCATTTGAGTATGCAGCTCCCCTCTGCGCCCGATAATCCGTTCGACATTGTGAGGGTGTGGTGAAAAGATGGAATGGAAGGACCAAGGGGACCCATGAACTGCCATTGAAGTTTATCAATTATACTGCATCACAGCCACGCTGCCTCAACTTGAGTCACTGGTGTCACGGCTGTAAGACGGCGATCAATACATATTAAAAGATCCTCAGCTCAACCTCAGCTTTCAAGTTCGCTGAAGGTAGCATCCGACATACCAAGACAGTATATCAGCACAATGAACAAGGAGTATTTCTATATTAGGTTGTATAACTGGGGATGGCAGAGATAACATGAGAAAACATACCGCCTTGTCTTATGGGTCCAAAGCATTTACCACCGTGGGTGTATGATAGCTTTTGAGCAGTCATCATTGATTAATGTCCTCAAGGGACTGGAAGACTACGTAACTAGAAAATCTGGTCAGGGGATCGCCCCGGCGTTGATTATTGACGATACCACATCACCAGATATTGAGCGTTATATATTAGTAGTACGCCGCCGACCGTCGAGACGAGCTGCCACAGACCATTCCGATGCTTCCCCGCAATTTCATTCCCGAATCGAGACCAACGGCGAGGCACTGAACTCCCAACTCTCTGAGAACACTCCCTCAATGATAATCAGAGACCATGACTGTTTTGAACAGGGCGACCTACCGAGATCACGATTCCGATGGGAACATCGCTCCCGGAGATGATTCAAAAGTTATATTTCGTGTTATCGGGGCAGGCGAGGAGACCGATTTGATCAACTCCTCGAATCATCATCGCAGACAGTCGACAGAGAACGTTCGAAGATAGTGACAAGCATGTCGTTTCAGTAGAATAACGACAAGATATTAGATGGGAAACTTGGACTTGGGGACCCAGTTTTTTACCGTGCTTGTAAACAATAAATCGAAGAAGGCAGTTATGAGTAGATGATACACCCGGGATACCGTCTGTGCAGTATAAATAGAGCTGTAGAATAGAGCTGTACTTGGAATACGTGAAAGGGAAGGGAGTTTCGAAACAGAACAAGACGTACAGAGTTAATCGCGTTTCTATAACATGATGGTCCTATTTATTTGATACGATCTGACGTATGTGGAATGCGTGTTATGCATTGAAATTGACGCTAGAGGTTACACGAAAAACGGATGACCGACGTGCAACAGGGTAGAAACTCGTGGTTTACTACCATTGAGTCGGTGGATGATTCCTCGAGGTGTCGTTATACATAAATGCAGACAAAGACCCGGATTTTTCGAAACGCTGAAGGCCCGATTAACAAGGAAGGAAGGGGGAGATTCAGAGAATCGAGGAAACAGTACTCACCAAGTGCTAACCTCATTTGTGTCCTGACAGTCTCAACCTAGAACAAATGAATGTTATAAGCAGTGCAATAAAGAGTGCCAGGCTCAAATTAACCAAGAATCGTTAATGATCATTATCATGGTCAAAAGAAAAGAGGGAACCGGCGGCTGCGGCGGTAGCCCGGACAGCGGATGGGTGACTCGTCACTGTGACAGTCACACCTCTCCTCATCATTTTGCGTCCATCATTGGAGGTGCTATTCCTCGTTTACCGTCCACGGTAAGTCCTCCAAACACGCTTAAGTGCAGATCCCAAGCTAAAGCTCATACATAGCCGCGCCATAAACCCAGAGCTTATCTCTGCAGTATTCACTAGACGTCCACTTTTTCAGACCCAACGACTTCAGAATCAACGCCTTCACTTCAACCCTAGGACCTCCATCCTTCCTTGAAGTAGCAGCAACCCAATCATCCCAGACTCTTTTATCCTCCCTCAGCCTTGTTCCTCGCAAATAGTCCGCCTTGTTCGATGTCAGCGCGCCGTAGGATGGGTTGAAGGGATATCCAATTGTCCGCAGCTAACGTATGTTGTCCGCTACTCCTGTTTGAAAACACTCCTAATCTCCATGCAGGACCTCATCTTTCGCAAGTTGAAGCCGATTCTACGCTGATGATACTCTACTTCTCAAAACGATCTTCCACCGCCCAACTCTCTTTGCAGGTACCACGTAGCAAGGAATGGATAGACTGATCAGGCACTAAGAGCGGGGTACTACTACGAGACAGGACTCTTCGCATTTCCCATCCCACTGCTATTCACGGAGCTCGGTACGTCGCGCCTCTCTTAACGAACTTGCCAATACTAACGACGATATCCGGTTTTCCCGTTGCAGGATGCAAGCTTCCCATCCAGGACTCGACGTACTTCACCCGCAAACATTTACCTACACGATCCTCCTCATCACACCTTCCAATACAGTTTCCCCTATGCATCTCATGTTCTCCCGCTACCTGCTCTCAAGCTAGGCCTCTTACCATATAGCAATGACGACCTCATCACGCTCAGCACCTCAAATTGATATACCCACAACCATCTTCACCCCAGTTGACCCGCACTATTGGATTTGTTTGATTTCGGTATGGGGCGAAGGGATATGGGAGCGTGAAAGAAGTTGGTGGGAGTGGTTCGACAGAATTTCAATTGGGTGTTACGGGTTGGCTTGGCGACATAATCTGCGCTACATCTCCGCACGAAAGATCGGTTTGCAATATCTATACGTAACGCCACCCGAATAAGATATCGACAGCGAAGACTCGCTTCAATGGGCGCACGGTTTATCCTCAACATACCACCTCCATACATTTTCTCTCTTGACTCTCGAGCCACACATCCCTACATGTAGACCTTTTCACGCTCCTAATACCTCGACATTACTTGCTCTACAAATGACGCTAGAATTTCCTTGGCACATGCCAGGGATATCGTGGAGAAACGCGCAAAGATGTACGTGGATATACTCGACACAATTGTCTGACACTTGATTGGTCATCGCATCATCTGTGTAACTTGCTACCGTTAACGTTCAATCACGATCTGTAGTGCATCCGCATCCTCCGATGAAATATCAACGCCTCCGAAAGCTACGCATCCGTTGGTAAGCTGCGTGTGGACCGTCCATAGCTTATCTGTGCTAATTCTAGCTGACGTAAGGCAAAGCTTAAATTCAGCTCATCATGGAACCGAAGGGAAACACAGTGAAGTATCGCCTCCCGAGACAAGTAATGTCGAGATGCATAGGTAATAAGCAAAACGATACTCCACGCGAGCGCTAATAAGTTTTACGACAAGCAAGATATAGATAAACCAGTGCATGGTTCATTGTGATAGCAGTGCGCGTACTGTTTCAAACATTCGGGTTGAGGTAGTCATAGAGATAATCACGATTTCCATTCCCTGAACATACAAGTTTCCGTGTGTACCCCGTGAATCGGGGAGTCAAGAAGCATTTGGACAGCAGTGGCAAGGGCCAAGCTTGCATCATTCTGAATGAGGGCATCCAAAATGGGAGGCCGAATAACGTTGATCATACTAACCTTAAACCTATACCCTGAAGAACTGGAGATCGAGGAATATATATAGAAAACAAGACATGATAGTTATGGGTTCGTGTTCACAGCTTCATACTAAGTAGTCAAGCTATTGTCCGTGATGATATCGGACTTGTAGAGGCTAGTGTTTGGCTAGGCAGAGAAAATAGCGAGAATATCATTCATTGCGGCGACCTCCATCTCGCCGATGATGCACATCATGATACTCCCCAAAACCCATTACTGCGATTCGGGCGTGATTGATTCCTGAAGCCATCACCAAGTACTCATCAACACCACCGAAATCTCTTTTCGACACCAAAGTCAGAATCAGCGCCGTAACCATGATCGACTCCCAACTATCTGAGAATTGATGCTATGAGTGGGAGTCGATTGCACCGTTGATCCTGCCTGATGCTGGACCGTTACTGTTGTGAACAGGAGACCTGCTGATATCATGATGCTGATGAGGGTGTCCCTGCTGGAGATGGTTTGATAGTTTTGTTCAACTCGTCGAATGACCTCAAAAATTCAGCATATAACAAGCTTGTAGTTGTGCAGGATAAACCGTTCTGAACCGTAATCAAAAGTAATTGATACACCCCTGAACATCTTTTCAGCACGAATATAGCTGTACTTGGAATATGAGACTTAAGCTGAGAACCGGGATTCGTTTCCCCATAAACTTTACTGTAGCATCGTATCTATCATGCCAAACCAACATGAGTCTGATTTTACCTACTTCCACTTTTGATATTTTCTGTTCCTTCCTTAAAGGAAGGTACATGTCACATCAGCGCCACACCTGTCCTCATCGTTTCGCGTCTATCGTTCGCGTCCTCAATCCTCGTCTCCCATCCACAATCCTCGTCTCCCATCCACAGTAAGCCTCAATCCCCATTCAAGTCAAAGGGCCAACCAAAACCCCTCAAATATTTGCAACGTAGGCCCAGGTCCCATATCAATGCCTCACCCCGGCTGCGGTTTCCTTGTATTACTGTAGGATGAATTGAAGAGTGAAAAATAAGTACTGAATCGCCGCAGCTATGTACGTTATATGGTAGAGGTCCGGGTAAACGGGTAATGGGAATCCGAAGATTGTGTGTAGTACACCATCCTCGTTTGCTGTCACGATCCTTCCCTGACCCTGCTCCGAGTCCCATAAATCATTCAACAACTGTTTCTTGCTGTACAGATTTGACTAAATTAGACTTCTGTTGTGATTATAGTTGTTGTCAACCTACATCGATGCGATTTGATTCACAGCTCCCAACAATTCTGATTCTTATTGAACGAAGGGGGATCGCACAGCCATGAGGTTGTAGTAGTACTATGTACAAGTTCACGCTGGAGTATCCGATTTCCTGGCAGACATCAGGCGCGAGGGAAGTAGGTCTATCGCTGAAAGTAGGAACTGTGGTGAGTATGCATATTTGGGATATGAATTATTTAATTCTCAATGTACTGCTTCAGGGCCAATTTCTCTTATACGGTATGTTCGCCTTTGATAATCGTATTATGAGAACGAACCAACTTCACCTACAGGCATTTCGACACGCTGTAGTAGGGGATCGGGGATAGGACATGTTTGGTCTTGTGTAGAGTAGATTACATAATACGTAGTCACCAGCCTCTTCATCTTCATCGTGAACGACGACGACGAGAGCAGCAGTGTGTCATCCAGAGTCCCCGACAGCCTATCCCAACGTACTACAGCTGCGTTACCAAGTGGGAAACAGAGACTAGATGAAACTAAAATGTTCGGTAATTCAAAAGCCCTTGCCTCGACTGAAAATGAACTTTGATGTTCTTCTATTAGCATGATTGTACTGGCAATTTGACCCACCCGAGCTGCAGGGCGGCCTGGGGCCTAATGAGTTTGAAGGATAGCTCCTCACCGACACCACGCCGGAACGAGACCTGATCAAGCGATATGTACACACACAGCATCGTTGTGACGTCGACAGCCTCTGCGGGAAGATCATACATAAATTTAATTGATAAATTTACTGATCGACGCCGTTCCTCGCAGCTGGGGCAGCGGGATGATGCTCCATGATTCTTGGATCATGAATGACTCTGTTACGCGACCGTATTTATGTCTCGGTTGAAGTAGCAGGAGCTAGCACAATGTTCATCTTTTCCTCGCCTCTTTCAATGCTCCTTCCTATTATGCTGCTTCTGATCCCGGCACTGGGTGCTGAGGTTCTAGAACCCCCGCCAACACGATGGGTAGGCTCTGTTCTTGACCTTTTGACATCTGGCTTACTGGTATACAGAATAGTAGCGTGGCTCATTACGAAGAACGACTTGAAGTAGCAACTAATGCCCTGCTTAAGGGATTCAGTATGCTCAACAGCGAAGGACGTGTTGAACTCCCCCCCAACGACCGTTCCGAGCTCGACAAGACGTTTGCTCTCTACTCTGCGCTGGCAGAGTTCGATGCGGCTACAAATTCATCAGATTACGCAAGCTTCACTACAAGACTCTTGAAAATAGGCTTCGATTGTCCCGGATGCACCGAACAGGTAAATGAGTGAGTTCTTTTTTCTATTCAAACCATGGACGTATAATTCAAGCATTGCTAAGAAAGTCCGCAGAAATCTTCGTCGTTACAAAACCTGTTTGACCGTCGTGATATAGCTTCAATCTAGAATGTGAGTACGTTCAAGTCTTCACTGTCTCCAAGTCATTATTCAAGTGTACCCCGAACAGTCAATTGGGATATGCTGTCTACAAAGGTTACGCGACATACAAGGACCAGGAGCTTTTGGATATGTCCAAGGAATACTGGTACGAGGCGAATAACCACACCGTCAATAACTCTGGTGTACAGCCTCGTAAGAACTTTTCTGTCGTGGAAGCGTGTGAGGAATTGTAAGTTTACTCGGGCCGACGGAAAGTTCTGGTCACCATGACGTCACGCACCAAAGATCGCAAACCCTCTTACTAGGCCTGTTCTACGATTCGATGAGGATTTGATGTGAAGATTTATATTGTCAGGTGAGTACTTCAATCTTGCACATAGACGTACTCCGTCGCGTATACTGGGTGTTCCAAAACGTATGCCTGTTTATTGAACGCGTGGCGTCATGTGACCAGAACTTTCCGTCGGCCCGAGTATTTTGACTTGATAGATTATAACTGATTCTCAAAAGGCCGACTAAAGGAGCCACATTCAATGCAAGTATTCCACAACTCCTCACCCCGCGGCTGTAGTTGATTATAGTCATCCCCAAGGACACGTCCCTGGATGGTACAGGTATCTCATTACTGGCAACTGGGTGAGCTTTCCAGTTTTGCACATCAAGTCAGCGACGTAACAGAGAAATCATGATAGGCATTTCTTCAGGTGCACACTTATATTGTTGATCCATTTCTCTTTGGTTAATTAATATCAAGGCTCTCCGCACTACTAGCCACAACGGAGGGCGGCATGTATATGACTGCAGCTCAGCAATCTGGAGACTTTCTGGAGGCAGCTCTCCAAGCAGTTCGCAGTATACGATACGGAGTGGATAGCGACTCAGAGGAAGAACCTATGCAGATAGATTCCCCGAAATGTGTCATTCCATCGCTTACAGGGGCCGTGCAGCTGTCTGTTAATGGTCACCTCATTGAGGGCCTGTCAACGATCGTGCTTGCTACAGATAATAGTAGCACCTTGGAACGGTATTACTTCCCGATCACTTACCAGTATCGAGTCGCTAAATCATGATAGGCTCGAAAACAGAATATTCAGCTTGCTCAGTGAAGAACAGGATCCAAGGGGAATAGTCCCCACCTTTTGGTCCGACACGACGGGTGTTTTACTAGATCCGTGTGGTGAGTGGAAGCCTTCCTGTTACATTATTACACTACATTGAGATTTCAACAGCACATATCAAGGCAGATCCGTTCGTCCTTCGGGGGCTCATTGCCGCGGCGAAAATTCCAAATCTGCGCCCCGACCTGTATACCTTCATCAAAGCCTTTTTTGCTGTACAGGTCCGCATGGTTGTTCTTTTCAGATGAAAAACGTGAAATAACGATTGAGACAGTACAATGCAGTTCGTAACGCAGTGGGAGATGACAACATCTATGGATGCGATTGGGGTAAAGGAAATGCGTTGGCATCTTCCTACGAAGCAACGAATCAAACTCAAGCACTCCAAGTTTTGATCGATGGGATTAACTTCTTCAACGAAACGAGGCAACCGACTACTTCATCGACAATGACTCAGAGTCCTGCCACCAGTACAGGCGCGAATAACTCAAGTTCGCATTCTAAAAAAACATCAGCCGCTATTATTGCCGGGAGCATGGTGGGAGGTGTGGCTCTGCTCGTCCTTCTCGTTATGTTCTACGTTCTTCGTCGGCGACAGAGAAACGCATCTTCATCTGCGAGCCGATTGAAACCTTTCTTCTCAGAACCAAAAATAGAGGTGACACCTTTCGTTTGGGATCCCAGCGATCTGGCGTCGGAACCAGTACGGACGAAATCATACCCCATCACCAGGACTCGGACGTCATATATGCCATCGACTCGTCGAGATGAGCCACCACAGACCATTCCCGAACACTCTCAGGATCTCAGCCCGAAATTGGGACAAAGAGTGCGAGTCTCAACTCCTAACTCTCTGAGAACCCATGCTCCGTCAGAGTCGGAGACTCTCACTGTTGTGAACAGACGACCTACCGATATCATGATGCCGATGGGGACATCACTTCCGGAGATGATTCGAGAGCTGTATTTCAGGTTATGGGAGCAGGAGGGGGAGAACAGCTCGATTAACTCCACGGATGATCACGGGGATTCGAGGTGAAATAGGTGGGATGATAAGACTGCGACATTTATGCGTAACATTGCTCAATAATCATAAATCCCATAGCGTAATTCTGCAGTTAGCAAATGCCTTTTAGAGATCCCGGGAACGTCATGCTTCCATATCGTTGGCGCTGATGCATGATGGCTCCCTCTGCCTTATGGTTGTAAGCATGAATGGTCCGGTTGTCCACATCAGCAAAACAGTTGGTTTTGCTTTGAGCCGCTTTTGCCTAAATCCGGAATCTTTACCCTATTCCTCGGTCCTTTATCCGATTTTCAGGGCCTTTGGCTGATACGTGGATACGACTGCCTTTAATCTATCTCGTTTTTCCTTTCTAGACGATTGCTTTGGGATCCATGTGGGAATTGCTTGACTGTCAAATGCACTTCGTAACGCGCGTTGGACCGATGTACAAAGTGGAACCTCCCAGGATGGAGACCCAGAAAACGACCTACATTGTCACGTGGTTTTCTTGCACGTAAAGTTGCAGTAAAGGTGACCATGACTGTATGCTCTGGAAACCTTTTCCTCAGGTGCCCAATCTGCGCGTACTCTGGGCGAAACACAGTTCCCCAAGTATCCAAAAGGTGGACTTCATCAATCATCAGGGCAAACAGCTGGGGAACAATTTCGGGTAAGTTGATAAACCATCCAAATGAAGACGCAGACAACATTTCTGGAGTAACAAGGATAACGTTGAACCCAGTATGTGCGATCTGAAAATGTCTTCTTGTTGGGCCTCGTAGCCTTCTTTGGTTTTCTTGTTGATTGCAATTGCAGGGATATTGTACTGATTCATCTTAAGAGCTGAGACACAGTGATCAATGATATCGAATCACCCATACTTACAAGGTCATCTTCAAGGGCTGTTGTGGGACATACAACAACCACCATAGGATTTGGAGTAAATTGAGCCTCTGGACAGAGAACTGGATCACGTAGAATCGAAAGGATAACAGTCAGAGTCATGTAGATATACCCTGACTTTCCTGCACCCGTATGTACAACAGACAAGACATCAACATGATCTAAAGCTTTGGCAACGACCTCTAGCTGATGATCATGTGGCTCTTCATTGATGTTTTCGTGGATGATCTTCTTGATGAGCTTGAAGCCATCTTCAGAGAAGAATTTGAATGTCTTGGTCAACAAAAATGTGGGTAAAAAACGTGTATTGTATTTGAAAAACATGTCTTATCGGTATGACATTTTGGACGTGTCTTGGGCCATGGGAAGGTAACGTGACATGACACACCCTGGTCCCTTGTTGGCCCAAGTTTGCTAGCAGACAGTCATAGAGCCCTCATCCCCTCAAAAAGGTATGACGGTCTGCTTATAGGAGACTAGTGTAAACCAGTGAGAATCAACACAGCTTGACTGTTGACATCCATCTGCCTCACTGTGAAGTTGGCGGATTACTGAGTTTTTCCAGAACAACCAAGATACACCTTTTCAGCACTCCGGGATGTACTCAAGATATGTAGCGAAGTACTTGTCGGATTTGCGCCTCGAGTCACAACCGCAAACGCTGAAGGAATGGAGATCCCACGAGGTAACTTGCACGTCTGGCCGTGTTTAGTGCATTATATTGCTTATTTGTAGAGGAAAAAGGTCAATGGACTTCGTGCATGTATCAAAGTACCATGAAGGCGAGCTCGAGCTCGTCATGGTTGCAGAGCAAGCTTGGGATGCGCGTGACGTGATGTGCTGTCAAGCGAAGTGACTAGTGACAGTGACATGTCACACCCCTCCTCGTTATTTCACGTCCATCGCTGATAAGCCCGATGGTAGTCGTTTGTCCCCGGTGAGCTCTCAAAAGTCTTTTCATGTGGAAGATCAAACTAGAACATGGAACATAGTAGCACGAAAGCCTTAGAATGTGTTTCACAAGACGTCAACCTTTCTCAAGCTCATCAAGCACCTCGGCGATCTTAGATCCGGTTTTCTAGGCCCAATTTCCTCCACAAATAACCGTAAGCAAATCAATTTTGAGGTTGAGCCAGAGGCTTTCCGCCCCATTCGATACCAGCGCTTGGGATTGATCCTATCATGTATGTCTTCCGCCTCTCCCAAGCATACTGCATACAAACTCTATTCTCTGGTTACAGATACACGACCTCTGCTCAAGACATCATACATTGCATCGTGAGGATCGCCTACTCCTGCTGTATGACTCATCGAGAAGGAACACGTAGGGGAGCTACCTTTCACCGGCCCTGGGTACGTCCTCCGTCGTAACTTGTATCTCCACACCTTCTGAAACACATGCAACCTTGTACGAGTATGGTTGAAATTCGGATATCCTGAACCGCGAAATGGGTCGGATATAGTGATAAACAGTTATACAAAAGGCAAACCCCAGCATGCGTTACTGCTCAGTGCTTCGATGGCGCAGTGCAGGTAACGGAAATTGGGACTTGCGTATCAAGATGGCTATGGTAAAAGGTATACAGTACAGGTCTCCATAAAGCCTCCAATAAGGACTTAATAGAGATACATTCAACGAACTATTGTTTTCTCACTCCTCCTCCCCTATCTTTATACGAGCCGACCTTTACATGCTAAAGAACCTATCACACCTCATTAGCATCATCATTTTCGACCCCAGAAACATGAATACACACATTTTGATCGGCCACGTCAGCAGCCACCCTCCAATTCCCGATTGCACTTGCTTCGCAATACCAGCTGCAATACCAGCAAGGAACATGTTCTTCGCAATGTCGAAGAAGCATCGCCACCCATCTGCGTTTCCGAGCTTGCCCCGGATAGTTTGGCTCGTGATTTTCCCTGCAAAGAACTTTTCGAGCAATATCCCGATTGGTGTCGCAATTCCTGCTCCCAAAATTGCAGCTAGAGGACCGCCGAGAGTGACGCCAAGGAGAGAGCCGATGGTGACGGTGGTGGAGTTGGTGCAGCGTGCAAGAGCTCGATACCATTGATCCTTTGAGAATAGTTAGCACAAAGGACGTATAAAAGGGTATGGGATGCGAACCTGGTCACCGTTCCATAAATGAAGTATGGCAGCGACGAACCCAATCCCGGGGGTATTTTCTGCGATTTTGACTTCGAGGCCGTCTTTGTCAAAGTCAAAGAAAGAGGGTTTGGAGCTCCGATACTGAGTCATTGGGGTAGTTGGATGGGGTGAGGAAACGATCCGACTTGCGAGTATGTAGCATGAGGAGAGGTTCATATATCGAATAAAGCCGAAATTTGATAAGGTTCACCTCGTTCATTTAGACTTTTCCGCAGTTGCTGTTGACTGTAAGTCGGAGGAAGATTCGTAGGTAGACTGACAGAAGCGCAGCTCGAATTTTCTTCTCGTTCATTTAGACTCTTCCGTAGTTGTATGCGTAAACCGATCGGCGATTGCCGCTGGTCTTCGCATTGTGACAGAGACTCCTTAGAGTGATTGCACCTCGATTTACCACCGCCAATGATGAAGGAATGAAGGAGACCCCAGGAGAACCACTTGGAGACTGAAAGGCTGAGAGCTAGAGACCGTCGTGGTCGAAGAGCAACTTTAGAATGCGCGCGTTACGTCATGCACCGTCAAGCGAAGTGACTGGTGACAGTGACATGTCACACCTCTCTTCACCGTTTCGCATCCATCGTCGATAAGCCCAATCCTAGTCGTTTGTTCATAGTGAGTCCTCCAAACCCTGTTCAAGTGAAAGATAAAACTAAAAGATGTAGCATGGTAGCATAACAGCCTCGGAATCCGTCTGATCGAGTCATAACAGACGTCAAGCTCACCGACCACGTCGACTATCCTACATCAAGTTTTCTGGCTTCATTCTTCCTCACAAACAACCCAAGTTGAAACAAGTTGAGCCGGAGACCTTCTGAAATACTCGATACTAGCACGCATGGTGGAACCACTCATGTACGTCTTCCGCCACTCCCGAGCATACAAACTCTTATCCTCTATTCTCTGGTTACAGGTACACTCCCTCTGCCGAATACATGACACCCTGCATCGTGAAGTCTGCCTACTCTTGCTTTACAATCTGTCGGGGAGGAACATGTAAATGAGCTGCCTTCCCTCGGTCTTGGGTACGTCCACCGTCATCACTCTCAGCTCCTCACGTACTGAACTCCATGATCTTACCTTCTCTGCAGACCTGAATGACTCCCCTTCTCCGCTTCCTCCTGCTATATACAGTCTTCCGATCGATATCAAGCTCATGAAGCACCTGGCCTCATTCTCCCCCACAAACGATCCCAGGTAAATCAAGTTGAGCACCCTATCCTCTCATGCCTCCCGGAGATCTTCCGCCCTCCGCAATACCAGCGCATAAGACGGATCAAAGACAAACTACTGCTACGTACATCTGGCGCCCCTTTTCTACTCTCCGGCGATAGATACACCTCCCCCTGCTAAAGACATTATCCGCCGCATCGTTGCGGTATGACTCTTCGGGAAGGAACATGTAGGAGAGCTGTTTTCGGATTTGGGGTACGTCACCCTATATCACTTCATCACGTTACAATTCACGATCCCGACTTCTCCGCAGAACTCAACAACTCCTCTTCTCCGCTGTCCTTACCAAATACCCTTCCCATTGACCCACCTCTACTACCATCGTGTCCTCATCCCGCTCGCCGCGTTTCACCCAGTCACCTACGTTCCCCTTCACCGGCGAGCTGACTGGAACTGCACCTGGCTGGGGTCTTTGAACGACGTTTTGGAAGGGGTTATTTTCTCCGCGGCTTTCCCTTAAGTCGTGCCCACGGCCTTCAAATTCCACACATCCACTTCTCCGCCGTATGGTACAATTACACGACGCATCAAACTGGATGAGGGGTCGTTTTCTCCGAAGCTACGCACACGGTCTCTGTGTTTGAACGGGATATCGTGTGTTTTACCTCTTCGCCGTTTGACGTATACCCCGTATTGACTTATCTACAGATCGGAGCAGTCACCTCGAGTATCCACATTTCCCCTCCACAGAGATCCCCCTGTGCAACATTTACGTGAACACGTTACTGGTGAATTTGAATGCCCGGCAATATGTTCGAGGGGAAAGTGTCTCAGACTACAACTCGACGCCATCTCGTCTCACCTCACGAACCAGCAACACAAGTATACTCGGATCCGGTGGTGGTAGCCTGTTTAAATTAGGCGACGGACGGTCAAGCTCTCAAGTGGCGGTATGTGGATTAGTCTTCCTTCGCTACGGTCATCATTGACGATTGCATGCTTCGTTAGGACCATCCGATGGTCAGGATCGAGACTATAAAGACCGTAGACGCGATGCCTGCGAAAATATACCAAGAGGTGCGCGCTCATCCCGTTTCCAAGCAAGGAGCTTCATTTTTACTTTGAGCACAATCGATACCATTCGTTTGATAGCGATCAGGTGGTTTCAGACCAAGGTTTATCACGTACCATTTATGCGCCACATTTTTTTTGCAATTTCTTCTGACCAGCTTTTGATGTTTTGTACGCGGACTGAATGATGATACGAATAATTCAGGTTCAAGTAAACGGCACAGATCTAACAAGGGAGATGCTGATACTGAGTTTAATGGTGACTGTGACGCGAAGCTCGATCCTAAGTGGGTGGTCTTTGATCTTCGTGGTCTCTTTGGTGTGCTCTCAACATGACGGAAACGTCGTAAGTACTTAGCGTACAGAGCCGAAGAGATGAGTGGCGGAGAAGGAGGGAAACCGACTATCGTTGACGTGTTACAGTATACATATAGCGTTGCAATGGAGGACCTGAACTAGCGAACATTGGAATCTGATAATTAGGCGTCATGACCAAATTACTCCAATGCTTGTTCTCCTCCGCCTAGAACGAATCAGGCTTCTTGTCTTCTGTGCGATGTACCTTGGTGACCATCTTACTCCTGCAGCTATCTGTGTGCTCAGTGTTATCCCTATAACATAGATGAATATCAATGTGCTCCCTGTGAACACGCGACGAACAAGAAGGTAACTAAGAATCTGAGTAAGAGGATTAGTGAGTGTCCAATGAGCTTGTTCATAACAAACCCTCGTGACTTCAAAGGGGTAGTTGATAGGCATTACCGTGCTACAAAGATGCCAAGGTATTAAAAGCTCCTGATTAGACGAAGTTGGACTCTTGGAAGCTGGCAAGTGGCAATACTAAGAGTAGAACAACGCTTATTCTCCTCTGCGGGACAGGAGACAGATGTTGGATAGGCATGACTAAAGATACCATACCATTCCGGTTAATCTGCGACCGCTAGTATCTAGAAAGAAAGGTGCCAGATAGGGTCCCTAAGGAAGGTTATATAGGAGCGAACGAAAGGGAAGTAGATTCGACCCATTTCATCTCTCGAGATGGTCCTCAAACTGTACGGATCCCGTTTGACGACAGCCACTCCAACAGTGGAAGTTGTCCTCATCGAGAAGAAGATCCCTTACGAGTTCATTGAAGTCAATTTATTTTTATTTCCCGACGTGGCAGAGCACAAGACGGTGGCTTACAAGGAGAACCATCCATTTGGAAAAGTCCCATATATCCTATATTCCATTTGCTCCGACTTCATCTTCGAGAACTTATCACAAGGCTTTCTCCGTCAAGAGCGACGTTCGAGCTACAGCACTTTTCGAGCAAGCTGTTTCAATCGAAACGACAGAATTTAGTCCAAGTGCACACAAGGTAGAACACATGCTGAGTGATATGTAGGTGCTAGTCCATTACAAATGGCCGTCATGGTCCGCGATATCGATTCTAACGTGCCGTAGCTTGCTAGGAGTCCCGTTCAACCAAGCTAAATTCGATGTTGCGATCGCTGGATTCTCGGGAACGCTGGATGGATACGAGACTATTTTGGGGAAACACCGGTATCTGGCTGGGGATGTACGTGTGAAGAAATCATCAATTGGCAATAGTTCTGACTGTGGATCAAGGAACTTACCCTGGCAGATTTATTCCATCTCCCCTCTGCAGGCCGGATTACGCAGGCAGGGAGCAATATTGTGAGCACCAAAGGACCTAATGTTGCTAGGTATGTGTGAGTTTCGATTGTCACAAGAACAAGTGAAAGCTGACTGACATGTGTGAAGACGGTGGAATGAGATTTCTTCGAGGGAATCGTGGAAGCAGGTTCAGGACATGGTGCCCGATGTATTGAAAACCCTTAAGCCGTAGATATCTGTACAAGAATTTGGTATAAGAACCAGTGTCGTGTCACCGTAACTGCGTCGTTCAAGGGTTTTTTGGCTCCACTTCTGCAAGGCTTCGCTTCATGAATTGCGTACAGCTTGGTAGGTTACACTTTCGTTCTGCTATAACTGTCCCGATGCTAAGATTGTATTGTTGAACGTGGTATCTTCGAAATGGGGGGACAATGTTATGGTAATTCCATCGCGTGCATTGCCTTTGCTGCAAAACAAACTGATGGAGGTTGCCAAGCCGAAGATGATCGAGCGAGTGTCATTCACTCTATATAGGACTTACTCCGAGTCGTATTATTATAAAATGACTATTACAGTGGTTTAATTCCCTGCTCTTTCCCTCCGCATGGTGCCTTTGGCGGATTGCGATGTCACCTCCGTTCTACATAGTATCACTTACGATCTCGCCGGGCTTTTGATCGCTGCAATATTCTATGTTTCGTTTTGAATGTATTAGCACAGAAGGAATACCCTCAGTTCACTGACGACTGTTATCAGGCGCACAAGGGGTACTTCTGTGGATATGCATAAATGTCCTGTGGTGGGTGTTCTTAATTACTTCGATGTGGTCATTCTTTCCGATTGTCGATTTCTGAAGTCATAAGGAGATTCCGGATAATCCGATATCAAAAGCGAGGGTTGTCGGTGTGGGACTCTAACAGTGACCCGGTGACGTGCTGCGGGCCTGACGGTGGTGGGCTAACAGCTATGGTCGTACTTTAGACTCGTGATAGTTATGCGTTACGATGTCAAGTAAGGACTTGCGGAGCGTCTCCAATGCCTATGTCGTCAGAATACTTGAAGAAGTTACAGAAAGATAGAGTCCAAGCAAGCAACCACCCATCTACATCATTACCCCTTACGCGAAGTGATCCCCGCATTATTGTGCAGCAATCGTGAATGCTATAAATGACTCCGCTGATAGGAATTATATTGTCATTGTTCCTATTCGAACTGCTCTGTTCGTGGTGCATACAGTCCGCGGCCGTACAGACTCTGCGTGTGACCTTTGTGGTGACCTCTCTCGACTCAAAACTTGTTATATCCGTTCTCCAGAGACTCGGAAGGGTCGCATAGTGCGACTCATTAAAGGTCGGACAGCATAGAACTAGAAGCTTTACGGGTAAAGCGATTATTAGACTAGATTCTTGCGTGCCATAGACCAGGAGTAAATGGGTGTATGATAGCTTTTGAGCAGTCATTAATGTCCTCAAGGTTCTGGAAGATTCCATGGCAGGAAAATCTGGTCAGGGAAACTCCCATGTGTTATTAATGTACGTGCGATAATATAAGAGAAACGAGTATGAATGTCACGGCATTTGGAGAATATCATCGGAATATACACAATCATTGCGGGGAAGTATAATAACTGGGCGGCGGGTCACGGTCAACAACACTAGAATCGTGAAACTCATGGTTTGGGCGCAATGCTGGCGACTGGCCACTACCCGTATCTGACGCAACTCGAAGCCTCCATCTGTACCGATCACCGTTACGACCATTTGGTGTCGTCAACAAATATCCTTTTTGCCTTTGCTGGATTTTCGAAGCTGGTGTGACTTGGTACGGGCCAATGTTCATGCGATGCCTCCTACGAAGCTTATGCCACCGCCAGTACAGCCATAATGCTATCAATACCAGGAGTACCGTAGCTCCTACGACTGTGCCAGCAATGAGAGCCGTTTTGTTCGGTAAAGATTCCGTATGTTTCTTCGTGGGAATGCCAGTGGGCAGAATGGACTGAGTCGTAGGTGTCTGAGGTATACCCTCTGCACTGATCATCGACCGCCTTTGAGACTCTGCAACGCTGCGGCAGTCAATGAACATACTTTGTCGTAGTGATAGGACCACTAGTTGCGAGTAGCAGTGGCTTGAAGTGGTTGTCTATGTCGCCACTGATAATATGAATCAGTGGCGAGTTGTAATATCATTTAGTGACTTACAAAACATTCTTTGTCATTATTTCGATGTCAAAGGATCTATGTGTTTTGAGTAAGAACCCTCAGTCCAATCTGGAGATAACATACCCAGTTGACATCAGGCCAGCGTCAAAAGTGATGCGAATAGGCGAAGAGCAATTTGCATCTTGATCAATTGTTTGATGTCCAACGACACTGTCTCTGTCGTTTTTACTCGCTTGTAGTTGTATCCGAAAGGGGCCGAGCTTCGAATCGCTTTTGTCGTGCTGACATTGTACGAAAAACTCTGGATTTATTGAGGATATCACTTTGGGATTGACATCCATAAGCACCAATGCATTGACAATGTTAATCCACCTAAGAATTAGCATGATACGATTCAGAAATGCCATTTTAGCAAAGATTGCGACTCACATGAAGAGTAGTTTGAACTGAATCATTGGCTTTTTTGAAGCGAAATAACGTGAGAGGACAGGGTATGAGTGTGCACGGTCTCTGGAAAGTTAGCTTTATAGTGCTGTGAGCAAGCCTTTATTGTATGCTATCTTCCTGGTTACAGGAAGCGATCAAATCACCGAGAGCCAAAGGAAAGTGTCGCTGTGATAAATGCAACATGAATAGGAACAGCAATACATTTACTCCTCGAAATCTCCATCTTTTGGCCGGTATCAACAGACATTCGTCGCAAGTCGGAGATCGCGGGCATTCCTCATGACTCGGCTGCTTGGTGAATAATACGAATGGCTTTGGTATTCTTTGCGATGTCACCGCCTCGTATCTCACCATTATTCGCGTGTTGCTAGGAGATTGCCTTGCGCACTGCCGCATGCCCTCAAATAAATATCGACTACAATTAGGTACTAGGTACCCTTGTCCTTTCTCTCACATCCTAAGTACTTTGTTGACCCTCCTGATCTCCAACACAACTAGTGGGTTTGTCGCCAGAAACGTAGGGAGATAGGCGAGTAGGTGGTCCTCTCGCTATTTTCGACCGCTGAAGCCCTCGCAACGCCATCAAGAGCAGAAAATGCTTATTGAATAAACGATTTATCAGCGCAATTTTGATTGATCTCACCTAGCGACATACCAGTGATAATTGTATCCGTTCCATCGCAACACAAACTTGTTTTTGCTAATATTTCCTGTGACATTAGTTCACAGGAATAGAGGTATATCCCATGGGAGCATGCCAGTACTGTTCGTAAAAACCTATGAAACCATCAAAAGAGTGAAAAGAACCTCACTGGAATCTTAGACAGATGGGAAGGGTAACCATACACGCGGGTCTGTCACTCCAGCTTGGGTTCCACCCGAGCCACGTGAGTCCCGATGCATTGTACTGTATCTACTTACCCAGACAAATCAACTCGAACCGACTGCTCGTACTCGAAGAGAGCTCTGTGCGTATGATACATTTAAAGAACCTGTCCTCCTCTCTTAGCCTTCTTGCATCTTAAAATTAGCCACTACGTCATAACGGAGATAACCTGTATTCTGGCTTCTTGATGTTTAACAAGCGAGATGATCAAGTAGTTGAGCTCGTGTTCGGTTCTTGATGGACCCCTGGACGACTGACCACGAACCACCCGCGTATCTATAGCTACTATTAGCTCTATACAAGGGAAACGTTTGTGTACTCATCACGATAACACACCACACGATCACTCCGTTGATTGATGAGTTCTTTAACTTCTTCGTTCGCTAGATCCCTAGTATGGCGCCACTTACGGCGTTGAGGTCTCGAGTTCGGAGAGCTAGATCAGATACATCAGATACATCGCAGTAGCAGTCGAGCTGGAGACAGTGTCAGAAGTGCAATAGCATTGGATTTCTGTATTACGATGTATTCACAACACCTTTGATGAGCGCTAATCTCGCACCTAACAGAAAGTCTATCTACTCTCACTTCCGTACCTCATCCATCTCGATACTAACTTGAAATTAATTTGAAGCTGTGGTCCTATCAATCATACCAAGTGTTACGTCTCATTAGCATCACCATTTTTGACCACAAATACGCACCTTTTGATCGACGTCTTTAGCAGCCACCCTCTCAGAAAATTTCCCATTAGCTTTGTCGTTCACAATCCAGGCATCATGAGTTACACACCGTTTAAATTAACTATGCAGGTACCAGCTTTCATAACCGCTTCGCGAGACTTGCTGGTTCAATCTGATTCGTCCGCAATTACTTTAAATAGTGACACCAAAGTGACAGGAGAAGCAAGTTTGAAGCAGTTCCGGAAAGCGTTATGGAGATCAGCTTCAGTTACAGAGTAATGTATGCGCCCATATACCGGTAGATTGACATGAGTGAAGCCTGAGGATCATGCATAACGGCGGCGAGGTAGAACATGAACGCCAAATGCTTTTGGAAGGTGTTATCAGCAACTATCCAATCTGAACACGCACTTTCTCGTAAGAGATTGCTCATCTCTGCTTTTATCCGCACCCCAGACCCCACATAGCTCCATCGGGATAGCCTCATGGAAGGATGGGTGTAAACCATCGAGAATCGACACGGCTTGACTGTTGACATCCATCTGCCTCACTTTGAAGTTGGCGGATTACTGAGTTTTTCCAGAACGACCAAGATGGAACTTTCCAGCACTCCGGGATGTACTCAAGATATGTAGCGAAGTACTTGTCGGATTTGCGCCTCGAGTCACAACCGCAAACGCTGAAGGAATGGAGGTCTCGCGAGGTAACTTTGTAAGGCGCCTGACGCGCCGAGTCCAATACGAGCAGGGCTTGGTACCCTTCCGAGGGTACCACTCCCTGAGTAGGTAGAAATAGAGGTGACAGACGAGGCCAACGGCCGAGTGAGCACGTCAAATACGTGGATTGTGGTGGTAAGAAAAACAAAAAGATACTCTACGTGGCATAATCGGCTACATGTAAGGAATGGCACCCCAGGTACCTAGGGCGCCTAATTAGACCCGTGACAAACTTGCACGCCTGGCCGTGTTTAGTGCATTATATTGCTTATTTGTAGAGGAAAAAGGTCAACGGACCTCGTGCATGTATCAAAGTACCATGAAGGAGAGCTCGAGCTCGTCGTGGTTGAAGAGCAAGCTTGGGATGCGCGTGACATGATGCGCTGTCAAGCGAAGTGACTGGTGAAAGTGACATGTCACACCTCTCCTGGTTACTTATTTCACGTCTATCGCTGATAAGCCCGATGGTAGTCGTCTGTCCCCGATGAGTTCTCAAAAGTCTTTTCATGTGGAAGATCAAACTAGAACATGGAACATAGTAGCACGAAAGCCTTAGAATATGTTTCACAAGACGTCAACCTTTCTCAAGCTCATCAAGCACCTCGACGATCTTAGGTCTGGTTTCATAGGCCCATTCTCCTTCACATATAACCATAAGCAAATCAACTTTGAGCCGGGGACTTTCTGCCCCATTCGATACCAGCGCTTGGGATTGATCCTATCATGTACGCCTCTCGCCTCTCCCAAACATACTGCATACAAACTCTATTCTCTGGCTACAGATACACGACCTCTGCTCAAGACATCACACATTGCATCGTGAAGATCGCCTACTCCTGCTCTATGACTTATTGAGAAGGAAGATGTAGGGGAGCTACCTTTCACCGGTCTGGGTAGGTCCCACTATCGTAACTTTTCTCTCCACACCTACTGAAACACATGGTACGGGTGTGGTCGAAGGGCAGATATCATGAACTGCAAAATGAGTTATACAAAAGGCAAAACCCAACAGGCTCGTGGCGGAAATGCTCGAAACGGTGGGGTTTGTGTATCAAGATATATATGATGAAAAGTACACACTACAGATCTTTACAACGCCTCGGATAGGCCCTCAACAGAAATACATTCAACAAATGTTTGTTTTCACGCTCCTAATCCCCCATCTTCATATGATCCAACGGTTACATGCTAGAGAACCTATCACACCTCATTAGCATCATCATTTTCGGCCTTGGAAAAGAGAATACACACCATCTGAACGGTGACATCAGTAGCCACCCTACAAATCGAAATCCCGGTTGAAATAGCGTCGCAAGTCCAGCTGCAAGACCAGAAAGGAGCATGTTCCGCCCAGTTTCAATGAGGTATCGCCTCATGTCCGCATTCCCGAGCTCGTCTCGGATACGTCTGCTCTTGATCTTATCCTTGGAGAGCTGTTCCAGATATACTCCGATTGGTGTTCCAAGCCCTGCGCCCAAGACTGCACCGAGAGGACCGCCGAGGGTGACGCCGAGGAGAGAGCCAATGGTGACGGTGGTAGAGTTGGTGCAGCGTGCAAGAGCTCTATATCCTTGGTCCTTTGAGGATAGTCAGCACAAAGAACGTACGAAAGAGCATGTATGCGATCCGCACCCGGTTACCGTTGCAGAAATGCCAAACGGCGACGAGGAACCCAATCCCGGGGATTTGTTCGGCGATTTTGATTAGTTTACCGTCTTTGCCGAAGAACGAGGATTTGGATTTTGTGTCCATGTAGCTAGGATACTGAGCCATGGGGAGATGGGGTGAGGAAACGATCCGACTTGCGAGTAGCATGAGGAGAGAGGTTCATATATCGAATGAAGCCTGCGCAATTCGAAGTTTGATAAGGTTCACCTCGTTCATTTAGACTTTTCCGCAGTTGCTGTTGACTGTAAGTCGGACGGAGAGCATGAGGAAATTTTATGTGTAGACTGAATGAAGCGCAGCTCGAAGTTGATAAAGTTCTTCTCGTTCATTCAGACCCTTCTGTAGGCGTTGCAGCATAGTGTGGCCATTGACAGAGAAGAGGTGGTTGCGTAAATCGATTGCCGCCAGTGTCTGTATTGTGACACTAACAGAGAAGCGACTGCGCCTCGAGTTACCATCAAATATGCTGCAAGAACGGGGTAGATCACGGGAGAACCATTTGGAGACTCAGAGCTCCGTCGTCGAAGGGCAAGTTGAAGGATTCGATCATTACGTTATAATTTTCAACGAAGTGACAGTGACATGTCACACCTCTCTTCACTGTTTCGCGTCCATCGTTGATAAGCCCAATGGTAGTCGTTTGTTCGCGATGAGTACTCTAAACTCTGTTCAAGGGAAAGATAAACATAAAACATAGAACATAGCACCGGCACAGCCTCGGAATCTGTCTGACCGGGTCTCAACAAATGTGAAGATTACCGATGATCCTATGTCCGGCTTTCTACCGCATTCTTCCTCACAAACGACTCAAAGCGAAAAAAGTCAAGCAAAATACTCTCTACCACATACACCTCTGGAGATCGTTAGCCTTCCGCCCTATCGATACCACGTAGAAAGGTTCTAGTCATGTACGTCTTCCGCCACTCTCAAGCATACAAACTCTTATCCTCTCTATTCTCTGGTTGCAGGTACACTACCTCCGCTGAATACATGTCACACTGCATCGCGAAGTCTGCCTACTCTTGCTTTATGATTCGTTGGGAAGGAACATGCAGGAGAGCTGCCTTTCCTCAGTCTTGGGTACGTCCACCGTCGTCACTCTCAGCTCCTCACGTACTGAACCCCATGATCTTACCTTCTCTGCAGACCTGAATGACTCCCCTCCTCCGCTTCCTCCTGCCATATACAGTCTTCCGATCGATATCGAGCTACATCGCTACATCCGCCTCTATTATCTTCTCAAGCTCATGAAGCACCTGGCCTCATTCTCCCCCACAAACAATCCCAGGCAAATCAAGTCGAGCACCCTATCCTCTCATGCCTCCCGGAGATCTTCCGCTCCCACAATACCAGCGCATAAGACGGATCAAAAACAAACTACTGCTACGTACATCTAGCGCCTCTCCCAAGCCGACGTACTCTTGCCGTCTCCACTCTCCGGCGACAGATGCACCTCCCCCTGCTAAAGACATTATCCGCCACATCGTTTCTGTATGACTCTTCGGGAAGGAACATCTAGGAACGCTGTTTTCGGGTTAGGGGTACGTCAACCATTGTCAGTTCATCACCTGACAATTCATGATCCCGATTTTCATACAGACCACAAGCACTCCCCTTCTCCGCTGTACTTACCATACACCCTTCCCATCAATCTGAAGCTGCGTCGACCTCTACTACCATCGTGTCCTCATCCCGCTCGACGCGTTTCACCCAGTTAGCTACGTTCCTCTTCCCGGCGAGGTGACTGGAACTGCACCTGGCTGGGGTCTTTGAACGACATTTTAAAAGGGGTTATCTTCTTCACGGCTTTCCCTTAAGTCGTGCCCACGGCCTCCAAGTTCCACACTTCCACTTCTCCGCCGTCTGGTACAATTACACGACGCATCAAACTGGATGAGAGGTCGTTTGCTCCGAAGCTACGCACACGGTCTCTGTGTTTGCACTGGATATCGTCGAACGCGTGTGTTTTACCTCTTCGTCGCTTGACGTATACCCCGTATTGACTGATCTGCAGATCGGAGCAATCACCTGAATATCCACATCTCTCCTCCCTGCCCATGTCTGCTCTCTGCCCTCAATATGTTCCTCTCGCTATCCGACTCAGACAAAGATGATCTGGACAAGAACGATGTCGCCGACCAGTATGGTTCGGTGGCGTAGTTGGTTATCGCATCTGTCTTACATTCCAAGTTCCGCGGATTATTGCACAGAAGGTCCCCAGTTCGAGCCTGGGTCGAATCATATCTATAGTTGTTCTTCTTTTTCTTTGGGATGCGTTCACGCGGGCGATTCAAAGACTGGACTCGTGGTTTTCATGTTGTATTTTACATACTGATACATTTGATAAGTAGAATGATTCGAAAGACTGCAGTCATTGCACGTGTACATCAAACGCAATGTTCACGAAGGTGAGTCTTGCAGGTCTCAGTCAAATTCCAAGTAATGAGATAGTGTCCTTTCGTGACTTAATATCGAAACTAGCTGATGAATGGCATTCTCGGAGGTAATCGGCAGTAATAGGCTACGCCTAATATCTTGAGACTTTCGGACGAGAAGCTTCCGTCGCTGCTTTCTTGTTCGCCAATCTATCATGTCGTATAGCTTCTACCACCTTCTCCCTTAGCAGCAAAGTTGTACTTACCGAGCTCTGCATCAAAACCGGCCTTTGCACCAAACTAGTTCTTTCCCGATGTATTCTGGGACAAAATCAGGCTGCTAAGCGACTCAATGATGTTCTTCGTGCTACGGCACTTTTGAGCCGGGTTGTTGAATAGTTTCGGAGGTGATCGAGGGCGTGCGTGATGTGGAAGGACTTCGCGGATACTGCATGAGCATCTTCAGGTGTGGGATGAGGAAACGTCGCTCAGATGAATATGAAGTGGCTAGGCGGAGTTACGTTTCGCTATGAGACGATGTCGACGGGGACAAAGGTAGGAATACGAAAGGCTTTGCTTTAAGCTAGCGTGAATGGTGGACATTGTGGTAGTGGTTCGAGATATCAATTGTAGCGACAGGGTTGTGGTTGTGATATCGTCTAGTTGGGGTTACCCATGGGCTATCGTTGCTTCGCCTTGCTAGCCATAAAATGATTTGAGGAAAGGACGCTCAGAGACGGGAGTCGTACCTGGACACCGTCACTGAATCAAGCACTGAAGTATTGATGCGTTGCGTCTGTCAGTCGTGGTGCATGTAGCCTGTATTCTCTTGCCGAAGACCGAATGTGTGGGGCTTATCTCCGATCCTCCCGGCTATTACTTAGCGGCCGCTACGGTAACTAACAGCTAGTCATCGACGTTAGTTTACACCGCCGTTTGTCAGCATGGGCTTTCAGATTTCTCCCGATCGTCACCGAAGTGAGTTCGCGTCGGGGGATACCCCCCCATGTGACTTTACTCCGTTTATGCTGTATTGTAATCTGAGTATCTTGCCTCGTCGCTTGGGCACATCAGTAAGTTTACATCATGCCCTTTTTCGGCACGCCAGCGACACGCAGGCAACCTTTTCGGCACGCTGGCCAAAGGTGGCAGGCTAGACCCACTTTACCTAAAGGTCGGCCAATTTTTTCGGTCCGAGGAGACCCTAGTAAAGGCCGAAAAGGTGCCAAAGGCGGCAGGCGGCAGGCTAGGTACCTCTCCCGAAAGGTTGCTTTGTCGTCAAACTGACCGCGGACCAAAAATCATTTCATATATACTCGGGTCCACCGAAAGTCCTGATACCCTTTGACATCCGGCACCACCACGAGCGTTCTTTCGGGTACCATTCTCTGACTCTTCTGTGAATTCCTTGAACTCATGTATTGACTATTGATTCACCTGCAACATCACAATAAATATTTATCACTATGATTGCTTTTCGTAAACTATGTTGTCCAGAGGACAACAAAATCTTTGATGCCTCAATTTTCTGGGTGACGTCACGAGGGGTATCAGGACTTTCGGTGGACCCGAGTATAGACTATGTATGTGATATACTAGGATTAGTATTACATAGGACACAAAATCAGAGGCATCTAAGTCAAAGAACCAAGAAGAAGCCAAGCAAGTGCGGGAATCGGCACTGGTATCAAGAAACGGGTATCAAATCTGCTGTTCCATTTTTCGGACGCTTTGGAGGCATACTATGTTAAAAAATACGTTAATCATACATCCTATGAATTCATAGAATAGTCATTGTATGTACATTTATTGTATCTCAAATGTCAAGTCATCGGCCTTTTCGACCTTTCGACCGTTGGCCTGCGAAAAGGTCGAAAAGGTCGGAAAGGCCGGAAAAGGCCCGAAGGCAAATTGTTAACTTACTGATGCAGCTTACACTCTCTTGTTTTCACTCGAATAAAACTTCAAAGAGTCACTCGAGCCGAGATGTGTTGGCCCTGGTAAGTAACGGAGGCCCGTCTCACTTTCCTTCCAACCAAACTTCACAATCCCCATATGTATACCTTTTCTGGAATGAACGACAGCTAACTTGCCTGCCGGCGTCACCGACAAGATTGCTTCTCAACGGGAATACAGAGTGTCAATGTCCTTGTTGGAATCGGGTAGGATTGAGTAGATCACAGGATCCCGAGGGACAGAGTCCACGCCGACAAACTGCTACCGCTATCAAAGCTCAGCACGGCTCAATACTATAAGCATCGCTTCTCTTGGGCAATAGGAAAAAAAAAAAAACTCGAAAGTCTCGTCGCACCGCATCACCTTTCATGTCTCAACTTGACTTCAGCGCCAACAGTAGTCCTCAGTAGTCCTGTTGCTAGAACCGTCAGCGATAAGTTAGTGATGTATTCTGATTCTGAAGAATAGTTACGTGGATTTCTTATTCCGTGTGGGCATAGTAGGCGGGCCGGCCTTAAATACGTTATTTACATCATTTGCCATGCGAGCTAATTGTAGTACGATCGAGAGAGATCTGAGGCCCCTTGTTTCTCAGTGCTAGATTCAGATGTAAACACCTATAGTGTAGAGTAGTTTACAGCTGTCAATTGGTACACTCACTTTTATGCACCGTTATTCTTTGGAGACTCTTCATGGTTTACACGGTGGCTTTGAATTCCTCCCAGAAGATCTAAGGCCCGTGCCAAAGGCGCGGCCAAGAGGACCAGTTCTCGAAGCTCTTTCCGCCATGCCCGCCCCGTACATTGCCTCGTGGTAAATATTCGATTTTGAAATATGACCGACTCTCAAGCTGGCCTTTCCATATTTCACGTCGACTCCAAAAAAGACAGTGGTGATTGTCTTTAGTTACCCCGGTATATACAGATGTCAAAACGAAAACTGATGGTGCCCACTATCTTCGAGGTAAGGTAAAAAACTTCTGAATGACCGAGCCGAGACGTATACGCTGCTCGATAGCTGTTCTATGAAAGGTCCACGGCAGCGACATAAAAAATCGTGTTATCGTAGCTGTCTGGATTTAACGTTCGCTTTCGGTTATGCTCCCGTTGTTGATCTTAGAATCCCCACTACATTCTATATGTCAGTCGGTCAAGGTGAGCACTGATGATCCGAATGGGCATTCACCTGGGTCAAAGTTGAAGCAACAGTATGATATAAATACTGCAGGCCTTCGAGCATATAGAACAACAAGCTGCGCTTGTATAGGACAATATTCCAAAATGTCGGGATGCTCAGCTCTCAGAGATTCAGTAGCAGGCTCAGCTGTTCAACTTTACATGGTCGTTTTGGGGGTAAGCATTTCAGTGTTGATCATATCTCCAAGCTCCTAACTCATCTTACGTAGATCGACTTCCTGCTATATGGTGACTTTCTCAAACCTTCGTATCCATATCAACCATCAACTGATGCACTAGTCCTAGGTATATTCTCGATCCTTTATGTTTTCGGTTTATATGTCAACCTCACACAGAAACGTGAGAGATACCGAGTACAGTGCTTCCTTTCATCTGCTTTGTACCTATTGGCAACATGTAGTCTGATCATCCACATGATGTATCTCCAAAGGGCGATCATGGAAAAGAACGACAGGAAAGCGTGAGTACTCGTGTTCTGGATCGAAGTCACCTAATACAAATGTCCTGTAGGCAAGCCGTAATGAGAAAAGCTTGTGTTTATCTTTCCAAGTACGTATTATATCAGCGTCATATGGAGCGTCAATACTTACTTGTTCTGCAAGCATGATAGTCGATTGTATGATGGTGATAACTCAAAATTCTAATCTAATGTAAACGTTTTGCTGAAGAAGATTAGCTTTCACGTTGCTATAGGGTCTGGGGGACGTGTTGGAGGATCGTTGTAATTCCTCTAATACTATGCGTGCTAAATCAGAGTACGTATAGTGTCGCGATAGATTCATCAGCCACCTACTCACATTTCATCGATAGTACTTGCAATGGTCGTCCTGTTTGTAGATTCCCGGCATCAGGATTTTCGCGTGGGATATTACATGAACCGCGCAAGCTATCTGTACACTGCTATGACCAACTTGGTTTTAACCGGACTCATCTGTACGTCATATGCATTGTATTCTGCCTAATGTATAAAACCAACTGATCGAGTTGGAATAGGTACGCGTATATTCTCCATCAAGCGCAGGAGTGAAGCATTTCTTAAACCTCCAGTTAACAGGATGTACAAGCTTGTACTAATTACCACGTATGTTTTTCCTTCATCGTAAGATGTTCACTTACTCTCGTTAGGGCCGAGTCAGGTATTATATATGCGCTTTTATTCATCACATACACAGTGGCAAGTCTTTCACATGCAGACCCGGCGTCAACCATGGGAATCGCATTGGAGGTGCTACAGAGCTCTCTCAATCAAACAGCTGTGAGCTTTCGGTGTGATTTCGTTTCAAATTCATGAGTTAACAAGGTCCTGTAGGGAATCTCGCAGACATTGAGTGTCGTAAGGATACCACTAGGTATTAGTGTTTCCAGCGTAGATGAAGCAACTGTGCCAATTAGGGAAACTGGCAAGTCACGCCGAGAACGCTTTGATACCGTGATACCATTAGACCGAGTTCTTGTGATTGGCCGGGAGAAACAGACTAGAAAGGCATATCCTGGAATTGTGATTCCTCCTGGAAGCCCAGGGAACTATGCTGTCTAGAACGTCATCATTTTTGGCCTGGCAGATGATCCGAACGGTTTTGATATCAACAGCTCTGTTGCTACATCATTTCCCCTCGTTATATCTTAGCTGAGCGCTTCTTATGCCGGTACTATCTTCGTTAGGAGCCTCTCATTACTAAGATCCCCCAGCTGCCTACAATGTATGCTACTCTGAAATGTATTAATAGAAACTAATTTGAGTGCTTGTGGTTATTGGAGAAGAACCAGTCCACGTGGCAAATCAAAGTCGAGGCTTCTATATTGATATTATGGCAAGAGATCTTGTTCTTGCACAGCCGGGATGGCAGGAAGCCTGTATCCGCACTTGCCGAGATTTTCATTACCGCATGTGCGATAATATAATAGGAAAAACCATAAATGACACGGCTTTGTAAAATGTCCATTGGAATATCTACAATCATTAGGGAGAAGTATAATAACTGGGCGGTGGGAGGTTAATAACACGAGAGTCATGAACCTCATGGTCTGAGTGCAATGACGGCGACCGGTTGCTCCCCATATCTGACGCAACTCGAAGCCTCCATCTGTTCTGATCCCCGTCACGACCGTCTGGCATCGTCAATAAATATCCTTTTTGGCTTTGCAGGATTTTAGAAGCTGCTGTGGCTTGGCACGGAGTAATATTCATGCCGCGCCTCCTACAAAGTTTATGCCACCGCCAGCACAGCCATACTGCTATCAGTACCAGGACTACCGTAGTTCTTACGACTGTCCCAGCAATAAGAGCTGTTTTGTTTGGTAAAGATTCGGTATCTTCCTTCACGGGAATGCCAGTGGGGGGAGTAGAGAGAGTCGTAAGTATCTGAGTAAGTGTCGTCTGAGTAAGTGTTGTTTGGGTAAGAGTTGTTTGAGTAAGTATCGTCTGCTGAGGAAGTGTCTGGGGAAGTGTCTGGGTAAGTGTCTGAGGTATGTTCCCTGCACTAATCATCGACCGCATTTTAGACTTCGCAAAGGGGCAACAGTCAATAAACATACTTTGATGTAGTGTTAGGACCGCTGGTAGCGAGCAGCAACGACTTGAAGTGTTTATCTACCATACCCCTTATAATATACATCAGCGGTGAGTTGTAACACCTTTTAGTAACTAACTACATATTCAGTGTCATCAGCTCGATGTCAAAGGATCTATGTGTTTTCAGTAAGAAATCTCCATCAGATCTGGGAATAACATACCCAGTCGACATCATGCTGTCAAAGGTGATGCGAATAGGCGAAGAGCAATTCGCATCTTTATCGATATTCTCATGTCCAACGACGATATCCCTTGGGTTTGCGCTCGCTTGTAATTGTATCCGAAATGGATAGGGGCCATAATAGGATTCACTTTCGTCATGCTGACATTTTACGAGGAACTCTGGATTTGTAGAGGAAATCACTTTGGGATTGTCGTCTATAACCACAAATGCATTGACGATATTGATCCACCTAGGAATTGGCGTGATAGGATTCAGAGATACCATTGTAGAACAGCTTGGGACTCACATGAAAAGCAGTTTGGGCTGAGACACGGTCGTCATTGAAGCGAGATATTGTGGGAGGACAGGGTGTTAGTTCACGGTCTCTGGGAAGTTATTTTTATGGGGTTGCAAATAAACTTTTATTGAACTGCATCCTCCTGGTTACAGGCAGCGATCAAGGTACAGAGGAGATGGGAACTGGAACACATCGTTCATCGAAGTCTTCGGCTTTTGGGCGGTCTCAAAAGAACTCATCATAGGGCAGAGATTGCGGGCACGGAACGGTTTGGGCATGCTTCGCAATGATATTGGTTGGCATCTCGCCATCATCAGCGCGTTACTGGGAAAATAACTTGTGTTCTGCCTGGCCTGAAGCGAATGTCTATGGCTACTAGGTACCGTTTCCTTCTTTTTTCTCTTATATCCCAAGTACGTTGCTGAGCTTCTTGAGTCAAAATGCAGTAGAATGATATATCAATAGGACTCTGATTGATCTGTCGGTGTGCCTGACAGTGATTCAAAAAACATCAGCCAATCGGAGGCGAGATTTGCGTTCTATGCTAAAAATCATGATGCTCACAATCCAAGATCCATGAATTACACACCTGTGCATCAACATGTGTAGGTACCAGGACTCTGGCAGGAGTGGTCAATCTGCAGCCACCTTTTAACGCTCGCTTCGCGAGAATGTCTGATACAAGCTGACCCGTCCGCGGTTGCTGTAGATTGTGACCGTGAAGCGACTTTGTAGCAGATTCAAAGAGCGCTATGTCAACTGGGTTCAGTTATAGTGTGCGCTGTGCGCCAATCATATACCGATAAGCTTGGCCTGAGGTTAGATCAGCCTGAGGATCATGACAAGCGACGGCGAGGGAGAGCTTGAACAAGGCTTCTGAATAATACATAATAAATGACAATATGAGGCGTGTAATGGAAAGCTATCCAATCACAGAACGGCGAAAACGGGATGGGCCAGAGCAGTGAGACACTGTCGTGGTCAAAGAGTATGCACATTACGTTATATGCTGTCAGACTAGTGACACTGACAGTGACGTGTCACAGCCATTCTCGTCCCTCGCGTCCATCGTCGATAAGCACAATGCTGGTCGGTTGTCCACAGTGAGTACTAGTCCTCAACATTCCTTTCAAATAAAGTGTAAAACTAAAACATGGGTCATGGTAGCATTACAGCCTTGGAATCACCCTCATCGGCTCTGAACAGACGTCATTTTTTTCTCAACCTCACCAGGGACCTGGACGATCCTACATCTACATCCAGTTTTCTAGCCCCGATCTTCCTCACGTGTACCAAAGACCCAAAGAGCTATTTGTGCCTGATTTGATGCCAGGTCGTCGGATGGATCCTGTTATGTACCTCTTCCATCCCTCCCAAACATACAAACTCTGAACATTTGAACGGCTGTCTCTAATCTCTGGCTACAGGTATAATACCTACGCCGAACACATGAAACGCTACATCTTGAAGCCCACACACTCTTACTTTACGATTCGTCGGGAAGGAACGTGTAGGAGAGCTGCCTTTCGTCAGTCCTGGGTATGTTCACCGTCACTCTCAGCTCCTAATGTACTGAACCCCACGATCTTACCTTCTCCACAGACCTGGACAACTCTCATTCTCCGCTTTCTCCTGCTATATACCGCCTTCTGATCAATATCGAGCTATATCCGCCTCTAAGCACCTTGACACGATAACATCCGGTTTTCTGGCCTTATTCTTCCCCACAAGCGATCCCAATTAAATCCGACCAAGTGTTTCACTTCATAATTCATGGGATTTGGAAGACCTCCTGCGTTGCTCGGCACCAGTACCATAGGATGGATCAAAGGGAAAACCACTGCTAAGTATGTTTTCCGCCCCTCTCAAGCCTACGAACTCTTATCATCTCCACCATAAGACCACAGATTCGCCAAGGGCATCGCACGCTGCATCGTTCCTGTACGACTCTTCGGGAAGGAACACATAGGAGAGCTGTTTCTGGGTTTGGGGTACGTCAACCATTGCCAGTTCCTCACGTACGAGAATTCATGATCCCGACTTCTCGGCAGAGCTCAACCAGTCCTCTTCTCCGCTGCCTTACCATATACCCTTGGGATCGATCTGAAGCTGCGCCCACCTCGACTACCATCGTGACCTCATCTCCCTCGACGGGTTTCACCCAGTCACCCATGTTCTCCTTCACCGCTATACCTGGCTGGGGTTATTTCTCAGCGGCCTTCCCCTATGTTACGTCCACGCCCTCCAACTTCCACACACCCACGCCTCCAGCATCGGTAAAATTACGCGGAGGATACAAGCAGCCACCTCTAATATAGACCTCTTCCCTCCCTCGCTGCCCTCGCCCGTGTCCTTTCTGGAGAACGACTCCGGATCCCAGTATTTCACCCTCGTCTATTTTTCGCTTCCGCCCGTCACAAGCTGCATCTATACAAGGTGATTACCGCTGACAATTCTCTTAGTGGTTCGATGGCGTAGTTGGTTATCGCATCTGTCTTACATGAAAACCTTGGTAGTAATGCACAGAAGGTCTTCAGCTCACCGGCGCAGCCGAAACATGGGAACGGTAATCTGGCGGAACTTCGTGATTCTGCTGCTGCCACATTTGTTGGTACATCATACGAATCATGTCGGGGAATGATAGACCATGTATGACAGGAAATTCGGCTGATCTATTGACGGGTGGACCATTATCACCCATGAAAGACTCGGTGATCGGAGGGGCCTGTTCGTTCGATGGATTTGACAAAGAATCACCCAAGGTGTTGCGCGCTTCAACTGTAGGTCCCTGAATTCCCGTGACAGATTGCATCTTTCTCGCGAAATGCAACCGAGATGGACCCGTCTGAACCTGTTGATCGAAGGCGGCAGCACCGTTCAGCGGGACTTGCCGAGAAATCTCCACTGCATGTACCCTTGACTATAGCACTGCCGCGTGCCTCTCTGTTGATCTTTATGCGATATCAGTGTGGAGCTCTGTGTATTCAATTGGGTCCTGCGCAAACATAGCATATCGCTGTCAGCTGACCTTGCTGTGCTAAGATGGATATTCAAAAACTCTTCAGGAAATTCATCATTGCATCTGTTCATCACACTTCTGTGCTCTCTGGCTTGTTGAACCTGATGGCGGAGGTGACGGGAAATAACGCAACGGACCACAGAGCATCAAACCCAATTACATCGACTCCAACACAGCAGTTGCTGCGAGTTCGGCATTCTCTTTCCTTAAAAAACAGCTAGAATGAGTGAATTTCCATATCTCCCGACCATGATCTCTTTCTATCTTCTCTCCATTATTGCGATTTTTGCTTCCTGCGCCCACTCGCAGCTTATTTCCGATCCGAGCTGGACAGTATGTCGCTCCTTTTCGGCCATATATACTGACACCGAGACGCCAGAAGCCCAACATATCAACATCGAAGCAAGAAAGAATCCGCGTTGCAGCTCAGGCTTTGGACACGACGATCAGGATGCTTGACTCGAATCTTATCCTACCCAGTATGTGATCCATTTGTTCTAATCATGCTAAATCCTATCAAGCATGCCAGGTGAAGGCGATAATGTTCCTCTCTCAAACACCGCTAGACTCTTCACGCAACTCTCAGACTTTGATAGACTGTTGAATCTGACCCGGTACAAGGACCAAGTCAGCAGATACTTTGAGCTTCGCGGTGCAGTTGGCTCGAATAATGTTATGCCGACCAAGTGAGTAAACTGCAATTCGAATATCGGTTAGATTAAGAAATGCGGTTCAGCGAAAGCTTCAACGTGAGTCACCTGTACCGCACCACGAGGATCCGTGTTATATTGATATCGACACTTGCAGGCAAACTACATGCTGTATGTACTTAGTAACATACAAAGTACAACACTCTGACTCTGACACGAATAGTCTGTATGGAAATGCAGCTCTCCATGCAAATCTTGCATATGGAGATGCCCCGGAGTGGCGTCCAGACGTTTTGTCGGACTTGACCAGGACTTTAGACGCCTTGTCTCTTCATGAGAGAGACCCACTACCGCCCATACCACTCGGTCTCAGCTCTGCATGTGCATCAGGTCACTATCAAGATGATTTACTTTCGTTTCTACTGACTTAGATGAACGATAGTGTTCTTGAATGAGTCGCTACAGGCCGTTCTTATGGATGATTGTGATGACGTGAGTTCCTCCTCTCGTCTTAACTGCCATATGATATGATATAATGAGTGGAGCAGTCAGGGAGGCTTATCCATCCCGATTCGCCATCCGTTAGCTTTTATACTAATGCGTGAGTGATGCCGCGGAATATGGAATCAATGCTCGTTGAAGACATCGAGCCTCGTAGATTATGGCTAAAGTATGTAACATCCCCGCTTGTACACGTCGTTCAGGTGGTCCTCACGTGCATTTTAGGTATTCGACGCTGTCCTATATCCAAACTGATGATGCAGCGTTCCGTAATCGTGTGGGCTTAACCTCGAAGGTATTAGCCAATTTGGATCAGGGCCTCAATATAAGGTGGAGGAACAGCGATTGCTCCGCTCGGGATAATTCTTGGACGTCTGGTGCCGGAGCGCTATTCATAGAGAGTCTTGCAAGGTTTGGAACTGTCTCCAACGTGTTCGATGCAACGCTGTAAGCATCGTTACCCCCAAAAGAGGTACAACGAAATGCTGATTACATGTGCAGGTTAAAAGAACGAACTTCGTGGTCAATCGAGGGCATGAATCCCCCTGAGCAAGGAATGATAGATCACCGAACTATACCTGGTTGTAATGCATCTAGCTCAAACTATATGGGTACGCACAGCTGGTTAAGTTGAAAAACAGATATCTAACCATATTACAGCATACCGCGTAGTTGGGGAATACATCCATAGTTTATCTTCGTCATATCAGCATCTCGCGGCTTTTCAAGATATCCAATCGTATATGCAAGGCTTCATTTCCAATCAGGTAAGATACAAATATTAATAGCGGTGTCATCTGAAGAGAGCATCTACAACCAGTATAATGAAATGCTCGACAATATGACATCTACAAACACACACTACGGGAACTGGAACACCACAGAAACAGGGCCGCTCAACGTCGATGAACGCTTGTCCATGACCTACACCCTACTAGCGGGCATCAACATGCCCGAAACATCCAATGGCACATTTCAACTAGGGAATATCCAAACATCAAAGGTCTCCGTGGGAGTTGTTGCAGGAATTGTTGTCGGTTCTATTCTTTTAACTGTTATTACAGTGTTGGGTGGGGCTTTTTGTGCTCGTCGTTGCGGATTTTGGCGGAAGGATGTTGTGCCACCTGCAAGCGAGCCATTTACACTTCAAGTAACAGACAAGCAGGTTGTCACTAGTGGTAACGCGCCAAAACATTGGCAACTTAAGGATAGACGACCAAATAGCAATGAGCGCGCAGGGACAAGCAATGCACCGGCAGTGGATTCTACAAACCCGTGCACTGCAACTCAGCTCCCCTACCAGGAGCCGGGGGTTTTACCGGCACCTACTCGCCGAGGTAGGCTGTTGTTCAAGTTACTCATTCAATGTGGCTGTTGAGTTGAAATCAGCATTTTCAGCTGACGAAGTGCTCGAGCAACTGGATGAAGAGCATGAACAGGACAGTGGATGGAGACCAAATATAACCCCTCGCCGACTACCTCCTACCTACGAAGACGCATTATGACACCCAAAGTCGAGGCTCACAGTGGTAGCACGGCGCGAAAGCCTTCAGCGGTATGGCCTTGCCGAGCCGGGGTGGCAGGAAGCCTGTATCGGCACCTGCCGAGAATTCTCATGTCACAGCCTGAAGCTTAGAACTCCATGGCTCTATTATTAAAAGTTGAATCTCCCATGCATTAATTATCGTACGTAAAATAATACAAGAAGAACAATCATAAATGACACGGCGTTTGGAAAATATTCATGGGAGTATGCACAATCATCGCGGGGAAGTATAATAACTGGGCGGCAGGTCACGGTCAATAACACCAGAGTCATGAACATCATGGTTTGGGCGTAATGATGGCGATTGGCCACTACCCGTATCTGACGCAACTCGAAGCCTCCATCTGTAACGATCATCGTTACGATCATTTGGCATCGTTAACAAATATCCTTTTTGCCTTTGTAGGATTTTCGAAGATGGTGTAGCTTGGTACGGAGTAATATCGATGTTACGCCTCCCACGAAGCTTATGCCACCGCCAGCACAGCCATAACGCTATGAGTACCAGGAGTGCCGTAGTTCCTGCGACTGTCCCAGCAATGAGAGCTGTTTTGTTTGGTGGAGATGCGGAATATTTCGTTGTGGAAATGTCAGTGGGTGAAATGAAGATAGTCGTCAGTGTCTGAGGTACATCCCCTGCACTAATCATCAACCACATTTGAGACTCTGCAAAGCGGCAGAGAGCAATAAACATACCTTGACGTAGTGGTAGGACTACTAGTAGCAAGCAGCAGCGGCTTGAAGTGATCTTTCATGTCACCACTAATAGTGTAAATTAGTGGCTGGTTGTAACACCACTTGGTAACCTACTTAACATCCAGTGCTCTCACCTCGACGTCAAAGGATCTATGTGGTTTGAGTAACGATTCTCAATCCTGTCTGAAGATAGCACACCCAGCTGATATTAGGCTGTCAAAGGTGATGTGAATGGGCGAAGAGCAATTCGCATCTTGATCAATAGTTTGTTCTCCAACAACAGAATCCCTTTGGTTTTTGATTGCTTGTAATTGTATCCGAAAGGGTCCGAAATATGCATCGTCAACCTCGTGATGACATCGTACGAAGAGCTCTGGATTTTTGGAGGATATCACTTTGGGACTAACATCTATAAGCTCAAGTGCATTGACAATGTTAGCCCACCTAAGTATCAGTGTGATCAGAATTGGAAGCACCAGTGTAGCAAAGGTTGGGACTCACATAAAAAGCAGCATGGACAGAATCATTGTCGTTCTTGAAGCGGAATAATGTGGGACGAAAGGGTGAGTGTGCACGGTCTCTGGAAAGTTAGTTTTATAGTCCTGCGAGCTGTATCTTACCGACATAGTTACAGGAAATGATCAAAAGGCAGAGATCCTACTGTGAAAGAACGTGCCTTCGCTGTGACGGATACAGTATGGATGGCAACGGCAACACTTCGGCTTCGGCTTTTGGCCGGTATCAAGAGACGTACATGGCGAGTTGGAGATCGCGGGCATATATGTTGTTTTGCCTTTCTTCTCATGACCCAGCCGCCTGATGAATAATATAAACGGCATCTTGGCGATGGTTTCATCGCCTCCCGTTATTAGTATGTTGCTGGGAGATTAGCTTGCGCTCTGCATGCGCTGGAGTCAATACGATGGCTATTAGATACCGTGTCGTTGTTTTTTTCTTCTACATTCTAACTTCTTTGCTGAGCTTCGAGATTCTCGGTATAATCAAATGGGTTTCTCCCAGTAAAATATATGAGTAAGTCTGGTCGTCTTGCTACTTTCGATTGCTGAAGCCTTCGCAACGCCATCAGGAACAAAAGATGTTTATTAAAAGAATGAATCAATCAGAATTCTATACGAAGTAGAATTCTGATTACTTCCAGAACGTTGTTGCCCACTGATGCATTTTTAGGTAAACCTGCGCTGGAAACTTGCTTTGGTTCACAACGGAAAAGCACCCCTTTCCCTGCTTGATTCCTACACCACCGAACGTCTACCAGTCATTGCATCAATGCTGAATAGGACCACTGACCTCATGCGCAAGACATTCGCAGTGTCTGGTACGACTAATAATGAGGCCTGGGTGCGAGGATGGGAGCTACGTCAATTCGGTGTCAACTATCGTGGAAGTCCGATTACTGTGGACGAGCGATACACAGACATCAGCGAGTCTGTTGATCCTTATCGTTCCGGGCAAGATGGGAGCGCCCATGGTGGTGATAGAGCGTCCGATGCACCCGGATTGGTCTCAGACGGGGAGAAGAAGAGGCTATTTGACTTGTTAAGTCCGGTTCGTCATACAATACTGGTTTTTTCTGGTGCAGCTAGCGCCAAGAACGATTTGGACTCCTTGGATTGCCTTGAAGGCATGGTTACCACAGCGGTCATACACCCTCAGGGAACGGTTCCGTCAGACTGCCAGCGCCGATTACACATTCGTGGATGGAGATTGCTTTGCGTATAAACACTACAACGTGAAAGCCGGTGAGACATTGGCTGTGGGTATCAGACCTGATTGTGTAAGTGGTTATAAGCTCTCACTCTTTTGATGTTACTGACCATGCTCAATAGTATATCGGCGCTGTGGCGAAAGATGGTTTGGGCGTAAGGAAGTACTTTGACCGAATCCTTGCATACAGCCATCCGGTTTCGACATCAAATCTATAGCGAATCACGGATGAACACTATCTCAGTACTTAGAACTTGATATTTGAATTGATTTCGTCCAAGTGCCACATTTATTCACCTGCATTAATAGCATGTTAATCAACTCAACGCCAAAGACCAAGTTAGTTGAGTCGATATATTCACATCGATCACCGAAAGCTACATTTTCATGTCACTTTGGTGTCTACGGTGGCGTTGTTTGGAAAGAATTGGGCTCCTCTGAAACGAGAATCAAGGGCAGAAAATGCGATCTGGATCTCGTTCCAACTTTCAAGTCCTGTGGTTCGATGGCGTAGTTGGTTATCGCATCTGTCTAACATGGCAGTATAAACTCGTAATTACACAGAAGGTCCCCAGTTCGAGCCTGGGTCGAATCATCGTGCTTTTTCACGCTCATGGTTTTTTTGGCATGGATTCACGCTTTGCCCATTCGCCAAGGGTTGTTCCGTCGGGTGGTTTATAGATTGGGAACTGAGCGACAATGTCCACAAAGTTGACGCTAGTATATCACTCAAGCATACGACTTATTATACCATGTACATAACATAACCACGTATCAAGTAACAAATTCTAAGTATCCTTCCATGCTTTGCTATCGAAACCAGATCCCTTACCGCTTTACCCAAGAATTCGGTCAAAGTATTTTCTTACCCCTTCACCATCTTTCACCACAGCGCCGATATACTATGAATCAATATCACGTCAGTCACATCAAAAACCGAATCGATAATCACTCACGCTATCAGGTCTAACAACCACAATCCACGTCTCACCAGGGTTCACGTTGTAATGTTTGTACGCGAAGCCTTCTCCATCCACGACGGCGTTGGGAGTGGGAGCGGTGCCCTGGGGAAGTATGAGTGTTGTGGTGGTTATGTCTTTGAGGTAATCAGAGTCTAGGGAGTCCAAGATGTCTTTGGCGCCGGAGTCGGAAGAGAAGACCAGTATCGTATGACGAACCGGACTGAACAAGTCGAATAGCCTCTTCTTCTCCCTGTCCGAGGTGACAATCAAACCAGGTGCATCGGGCGCTCTATCTCCCGCACGTGCGCTCCCATCTTGTCCAGAACGATAAGGATCAACTTCAGACTCGCCGACGTATCGTTCGTCCAGGGTAATCGGACTTGCACGATAATTGACACCAAATTGACGTAAATCCCATCCACGTACCCAGGCATCCGCCGTATCAGATAGTGTGAATGTCTTGTACATGAGCTCGGTGGTTTTGTTCAGCATGGATGCGATGACTGGTAGACGTTCGGTTGTGTAGGATTCGAGTAGGGAAAGGGGTGCTTTGTGTTTGTGGGCGAGAGAGAGTTTCCAGGCGAGGTTTATCTGGGAACGAGTGAGTAATGAGGGGTTGAACAATGAGAAGGTACGCACGGAATCTTGGACGCCAGAGTTCATCCCTTGACCTCCTGTTGGGCTGTGTACGTGTGCTGCGTCTGTGATAGACTGATCAGCCAGCCATTCGTCGGAATACGGACTCGGATACACACCTCCTGCGATGAAGACTCGGCCTGCACCGAATTTGTTGACCATTCGGATGTTTGCTCTTTAGTTTAGCCCAGCCGTAAGCGTAAGGGGCGTAAAAATCAAGAACTTGGACTTACTTCCATGCAGCGGCTGTCCTTAACTCGCCGTATTCGTATTTCTTCTTTCCGATAGTTTCGTGGATGTATTTGACTAACTCTTCCCTGTCAGCTGCGGCTTTGTGGATATCTATGTTTTTGCCACCGAGGATTAACCAGTGATAGTTTTTTCCTTCGCGGTGGTAGTGGCGTAGGGTAAGCCTATCCGAGCCGTTAATCAAAAGGAGTCGATGAAAAGAAAAGTAATCGTACATCTTATCACCGTAGTTACCCCAGACTGTCCAATTCTAATAACGCGTGAGGTC
The DNA here is from genome assembly GCA_037176845.1 of Paramarasmius palmivorus. Taxonomy (NCBI): domain Eukaryota; kingdom Fungi; phylum Basidiomycota; class Agaricomycetes; order Agaricales; family Marasmiaceae; genus Paramarasmius; species Paramarasmius palmivorus. The sequence goes on along the minus strand of JAYKXP010000072.1, from coordinate 112,816 downwards.
CACCCCAATGAGAAAGAAGGAAAGGAATATACATACCCTCAACTCAGGTCCGTCTAAAACCTCAATATCCCCAATAACCAGCGTGTTTGTTTCGACAGTCTCACCGAGGAAAGTTAACCCGAGACTCTTTCGGACTATACTGTGTGCGCCGTCTGTACCAACTAACCAGTCGAACTGCGCATCTTGCTCAATGCCGGTTTTGACATCTCGGGTGCGGACAGTGACGTAGTCGTGATCGGGATGTTGTGAGAAGGAAACGAGTTCGGTGGATAGTTCGACGGTGCAGTTGTATTTTTTGGAGAGGATGTCGCGGAGGACGGTGAGGTGGTCTTCTTGGCCGAGCATTGCGCCGTTGATCTGATACTAGGTTAATGTCTGGAAAAGGCAATAATAGATTAGGTATATTACCCGGTAGAATTCGGGCCTTGGTTCAAAGACCTCTAGCATATCTCGTTCCGGAGGTTCTTCGCCGCCATCGACTTCGGGTGAGGGGTAGACTCGTAACTTTGGTATAGAGGATTGCGCTTTCTCGATTTCGGGAAGAATACCCAGGAGTTTGTAATGTTCTAGGGTACGAGGCTGAGATACATAGAGCCTGTCAGAAATAAAGCCTCGAGTCGTTTGGTGGACCTACCGTAATACCAGCGCCTCGTTGACCGATCATATGATTGGGTGATTTGTCTATGATTCGAACGGATAGACCGTTTTGTAGAAGTGACAAAGCTAGAACGAGACCTGGGTGTTTTGTGTTAGTGGAATGGACCCTAGGTAATGGAAATGATGGGATACCTGAAGGTCCGGCGCCGACCTGAAGAAGTGATCAGTATGACGTTGATGAATAAAATGGACAACAAGATGCGTACGATGAGAACGTTTGCGTTGTTGTTCGACTGCATTATTGAAGAGTGAAGATGAAAAGTTGGTCGTAAAAACTGATTCGTTCGACTTGATATACTCTGACGGATAATAGCGGCTATTCGAGTTAATATTGGCTCGGAGTCGTGTCATCAGCACAATGACACAACTTAATTGTAAGATTCGGTTGACGGATGTTAGTAACGGCGACTCACCCAACTTTGTTATAAACACTGTATAGTAACTTTAGTAACATGTTATTAACGCAGGTGAATACTTTGGCACTTGGACGAAATCGATATCAAACTCGGATATACGGCACATTTCTCCGAGTCTCACGCGGAGGGAGTGACAAGTGACGTGACAAGTCACAACCGTCCACGTCGTTTCGCGTCCATCGTTGACGAGCTCAGTCGTCGTCGTTTATCCACAGTGAGTGCTCTAAACTCTACTCAAGTGAAATATGAAGCTAAATCATGAAACATAGTGACAGCACAGTCTGAGAGTCTGTCTTGGTGGATCTCTACAGACGACAATCCTTCTCGCGACTACATCCGGTTTTCTAGCCTCAGTTCCGTTGTCATGTACGTCTTCCAACCATTCCAAGCCTGCATACCTTTACCGTCTCTATCCTCAAGACACGAGTGCGTCTACCTCTGCTGAAGCTTTGACATGTTGCATTGTGGAGAATGCGACACGCTACGAAGGAAGGGTTAGCTGGCCTGTGTTTCTGGGAATTTGGGTGCGTCAACCGTTGCTATTTGCGGTCCTTCAAGTGCTGAAAGTCATGACTCCCTTCTCTGCAGAACCGAACCACTACAGCTTCTCCGCCTGCTATGGACCCTTCCGATCGATTCCACGCTACCTCCGCCATAATCGCCGCCTCTTCATCACTCCAACATCTTCGACACGTTTCGCCCCATGGAAGCTCACGCTCCCTTCACCGGCGAGTTTGGATAACGTTGCACCTCCTTCGTCACTACGAACACCAGACTAGGGTCCTTAAACGCCGTTTTCCTTGCTCTCGATAGCACACCGCCGCCTCCTCATTTCTTCGATCTCTACGACACCTTCCACCTGGCCATAGTCGTTCACACTTCCACCAGCCTCGGGCTGAACAGTACTACACCTTACCGAACAACAGCTGGGGGTCCTTAACCGACTTTTCGCTTGCTTTCGGCAGCTTTCCTTGAAGCTGCGCCCACGGTCTCCTCATTTCGCCGACCACTAGGACACTTCTTGCACACCCATGGTCGCTCGCGCCACCCCCTCCATCGTCGGTTTAAATGATACTGCACCTTTTATGAGCACCAGGATGATGATTTCAGTCACTTTCCCTCCAGCTGCGCCCACGACTTCCGATTCCCACCAAACGGTCTTCTCACGGAAGCTTACGCTCCACTTCACAAGCAGTAGGATGGGGGTCTTTGTCCGGGGTATTGAGCGGATTGTCGTGTGCGGCATTTTGGGTGCGTCATCCGTCTCCGTCTCCCTACCCATACTTCGTAGTATTGACTCGTCGATAGAACGGAACCACTCACTCAACCACGCACACCTCGAATATCTCCCACCCTTTCTCCCCGTATCGGGTGTGATACTCCTTGTACAATTCCGGCTTCCACGACCCACTTTCCCCTCCCGTCGGTCTCCAGATACCCCCCTGGATTACGAGGATGCTAATTATTCATAGTTACCATCCTTTGCAACGGTTCGATGGCGTGGTTGGTTGTCGCATCTGTCTAACATACAACTTGTTCAGCACAGTACTCACACAGAAGGTCCCCAGTTCGAGTCTGGTTCGAATCATTGCTGTATTTGGGAAATAATTTTTTTGGCTCGGTTCACGTTTTCCCTGGTCAGCGTGGTTGGTCTTCTCATCCGAAAAACAATACTGATAAGCATAGCAAAGCTAACCTTGAACACGGGCACATGGTGTAGTTGGTTATCACATCCGCTTAGCATAAAGTATGCTGATGGTGCCTGCGGGGGGTGCTGGGTTCAATTCCCAGTGTGTCCATATCATTTCGATATCGTGCACTTTTTGTTTGAACTAACGAGTTGGGAATATCGGCCTGGTTTATGCTATTACGGTGTGCGGCGAGCGATGATAAGCAATTGGTATCGGAGAAGTTGTTTCTGTAGATGATAATACGATGATTATAAGCCCTCCGTTCGCCCTATAGTGGTATTTTATTTCCTCCCCATTAGGTCGCTTATATCCATGTCACCTCGTTCGCTACCAGCCACCATGGACATATGGTGAAGTTGTTTATCCCACTACCTAGATGCGTGCGTCGGGGTGCCTGGTTCCATTCCCGGTGTGTCCGATGCCCACTTTGTAATGTGTCGTTTTTGCTAACTGTGAGGCTACATACATAAGGACAATTTTCAGCGCTAATCCATCTCGCCGCGGCTGTTGGAGTTGCATTTCTTCATCCTCACGTCAATGCTTTAAGCCGCATATTCGGTCTGTTCCTATCACGCACACACATGCTGCTTCTTCGACCGCTCTATCTCAATCAATTCAATTGATCGACGTGTTTTGTTGAATTAATTCTCTCGGATAAAAAGCAGCGCTAGTTTTAGCTGGCATCCTCGTTTTATACCTTTCAGTCGAGTCTCGGGCTCACTTTCAGCCAAGTTTGATCGAGGGCAGGATGGTATAGAATGATCTTCGCGATGTACGTTCGCTGTTGTGGGCAAAGGAGAATAACTTTCTTGACCGAATCAACCCCACGTGAACTGTAACACGTTTGACGGATTCCTTCTGACCGTGATGTCGAATGTTCCATCATCCAGTTCAGGCCATGTGGGACCCATATCTTCCTTCGAATCAAGAGGAGAGCTAATTGCTTCTCACAAAAGGTCTTTCACCTTTACTGAACGCTCAGGATATACATTGGTGGATCGACAGCTCTTGCAATTTTTCAGCGCCTTTTGCGTGTTCCGAGGTTGAATTTAGACCTCGTCAATCCTCGATATATGGCGCTTCTTGGACTATTCTTGAAGTAGGTGAGCCATTGATATAAACCTCCCTGCTTCGACGCGAATGCTATGGGCACTACACAAGCAGAGATCTTGACGGACGAGATAGAGGCCTTGTTGAGAACACTTTTCCGATCAAAAACCTATTTGCAGATCAAAACTACGCGTGTTTCTTAACGCAATAACGCCGTTCATCCTTTGTGGCGGCCACCTTACAAGGCGTCACATGCTGACTTTTGAAGTCGTGAATTAGACCATATCTGCAAACGCAAAATTTCGAACTGCACGTGCTATTTTGAGCGATTTTCGCGCCAGAAATCGCTCAAGCTTCCCGTCGTGATTATCAAAAATGAGGTTGCAGATATGCTCTATTATCGCAGAATAGATGCGTGGTTTCCGGATCACGACTCTCACCCTTTGTGACGCTGCCCCTACCTCAACTTCTCTTCTATTTGGCAGCTACCATGTCCCGCTACAGAAAGTAGGAACATTCTTCTCAGAGATAAGCCTGATATGTATCTGATTCCTACGAGATAGATGGTGGAAACTGGACGGGTTTGCAGAAATTAGGTCGGACGATACTCACGATGTAAGCACCTGTGAGTGCGTATCCAACGCTATTCATTGTGGGACTTTCAAATAAAGTTTATCCAGATACATGGCGCCTACAATGAGCATGATAAATTATAATCACAGCTCCTTAGTACAACCCCAAAGTTTTTCAATATGATGGTAATTCAGGGGTGCTTTGGTGAGCTTTCTGGATGTATTCACGGCACTAACACGCCGTGGATGCGGTGTAAACGGTATACCACAATGATGATCCCCGAGTCGGAGATGCAAGAAATGATTGTAACCAGGACTCGAAGTCGATGTTTCTCTTATCTCGATTCCTCATCCATCAAGTCAGTATGTTCTCACTCTATCGCTGACTGCAACCTACCTACAGACATAATCTTCTTCGCAGCCTACGACCACTGCAAAATTGATCAGCATTGAGTCATAATGATTTCTCCAGGACTGAATTTTACACTCCCACTTGTGCGGATTGTTCATTTTAACGAATTAGTATGCCGAGAGACAGTGCCATCATTGAGGGAGTACTCGATTACCAGCCGCCAACTAAGGTGCTATACGAACACCATCACACATGCGATTGTTGACAACGCATGTAACGATTGTGGAGACTACATATATACCTACGTCCTTGACTAATAAAGCCGTCTCGGCCGTAGCTACACCTCACCTGCATCTTGCCTACTTCGTATTTTCTCCATTGGCGTATCGGACCATTCGACTCTCACATGAGCGGCGTTGAGTGGTCACGTTGACTCGGAATGGTCACGGTAAGTGTTTCATTCCATTCATTGCTTCGCGGCGAGCAGCTTATGGATATCACTTGACCGGTGGTAATATCAATGCTACGTTCAAAACCCTTGAAACCTTGAGCGTCATGGAGCGTGTTGAGACGGTGGGGTAACGACCCTTCTTTCACAGATCCGATATAAACTAGCGGCATGATCTCAGGTCAGCAAACAGTACGCAGAAGAAAACAACAAAGTGTAAGATGGAGACCTGGGGGCCGTGCATAGACAAATGCCCTGAACATAGGAACGCCTAAAGTATTGTAGGGTATACTGAACAAGATAAAAATATCGACGGATAAACAAAACGGTTACATGGTAAATTGAGCTAGACGAATAGTCGGGAAGAAACAAGTGCATTCCAACGTCACAAACCCCATTACCCTACAGGGATAGCGGGAATCGCCATCCAAATACTGACAGACGACAGTGATTCGAGTAATCTTACGTATATTTTCCCTGCTTGTGTACCTCTGTCTGTTCCTGCCTCAGACCTCTTGTCTTCCTCGATACGATCATCCAAACTCAGCTAATATTGTCGAGCCTATACCTGTTGCAACCGACTATTCCACGAACCATTCACTCGTATAGAAGGTCATACCATCAAGATCCCCACATAGAGTCACCAAGATAGGTTCAAGGGTTCCGTTGAACTCAGAGGAGTTATACCGTTATCAACCTTGAACAGATGTGGCTTGGATTTCTGATACGAGTTGAAATTGAATAGGAGCAGGTATGTCGATTATTGCTTCGTTCCAATGATGACTATTGTCACCTGGGAACTCCGTATTGATCCCCAAATATTTCATGCAGCAACCTGATTCCGCGCAATCTTGGGTCTATCGATCTTTGTCACATCGCAATCAGCTGCAACCTCCTCCGAGTTCAACCGAATCCAAAACCCTTTGTTACGCTAGCCACAGCAGCACATTGGTGGTTTTCACATACACCCACCCTACAGCAGACTGAGGAGTTTAAACTTGGAACTCTCATGTCATTTTCGCTTACTCTTGGGGAGTTTCTTTCTCTCCATGGATCTGGTATGGGTGACAGAGCTGTTGACGGGCAAAAGTGTAGGGGCATTGTAGGTGTATTGAGAGGGGAGGTATTTAGATCCAGGTTAATGGGTCGTTTGCTTCTTTCCAACAGTCATGATGCTGAACTAATCACATCGTTCTCAGCCAGGATTTAATTGCATTGCAACATCCCGCCGCATAACCCATACATCACATGTCATCTCGGTAAAACTTACGCCCTTCCGGCAAATTTATCCTGATCTATTCAGTATTTTGCCAGCCGTGTCTCGTATGGTTCAGTGACATCTTCCATCTCCCCTCTTCCTCTCATCTAATTTGAATGGATTTTCCTCATAGCCATTCAGAACTATAGCATCAGCGAGCTCGTCCTAATCTACCTCGTTCTTTGCCACCCCAGTGAAAAGGGTTGTCCCAAGGTTGTACAAGTGATCTTTTTGAGTGACGTTACTTAGGTTACTTGATGTTACTCGATTATTCCTTTTCCATTAATCAAATACCACTTACACTATCCTCTACGAGACAATGCTTGATATTTCATCGTTGCGTGGAGACTATTTTTCGCTTACGAAGATGATTCCTACTCTGCACATCACTGGCTTCAGCCCATCAAACACTCCCAAGTCAACTGTGAAGTGTCGATGGCCAACGACATCACAGGAACTGTGTTTCTCTTCTTTGGAAGGAAAGGGTATGTAAATCCTGCATGATAGATAAGATCATAGCGAGAAATAAGATGTCCTCGTGACGTCGACAAATCGGAATTGACATCTGACGGAGATGGGATCGTTTATGACGCCGCTGTTTACGGTGGCGGTGCTTTCGTGGTCCTGCTCGGAGGAGTTCTGCGCCTATATGGTGTAAATCAAATGTATAGCAGTGAAAAGAGCTGTGATCCTCCACCTTTCAGGAAGTTTCCTCAGCCGAAAAATATAATACCACTCAAGAAGTTGAGTTCAAGTTATTAGCTATCCTATTCCATTTCTTTTTTTTTTTCATTCCCCTGAGTGGAATCTTTTCCGTTTTCCCAGTGTCTGCAGTACAGCATTTGATTGATCCTTTTATAATGTGGTTGTCATAGCATGGCAAAGCGATGGAATAAGACGAAGTTGACTGTTCGCATGATTTATACTAGATAACGTAAAGGGAAGATCCTTGTTTTGTACCTCTCGCTTACGGGATCGGCGGTGGAGGCGGGAGGCGGGAGGGTGAGTACGATACTATTGTATTGGGCTCGCTCCGGATGCAATTAATCTTGCCTACGAAAGCTGGTCTAAACCCGATGGTCGGTGTAGTTGTAAATATCTTGTGCCTTGCGGAGTAAGACCCAGTAAGGCTCCGACAGTTTCAATTCAAGCTGATTAATACACCCGATCTCATGCAAGGAAACAGCGGTGTGTATTACATTTGCCGTTCTCTCTTGATGTCAATACGTACCCACTTGAGGGGCATCATATAAGCTCATAGCTGCGCGAACTGCAGATCGCAAAAATGGCAAGACTCGGAGAAACAGGTCTCTCTCAGCGGCGTGTTGGTCATCGCGCTATTAGAGCATGTACCAACTGTCGTCGTCAAAAGACCAAGTGTAAACCTCGTCATAATCGAGGTGTTACAGATGACTCTGAAGCCTGCACGCGATGTTACCTCAAAAGGATCCATTGTGAATACCTTCCCGCCAACTCTCTTCCTCCGTCACGCCGTAGGCGCAATGCATCACAAATGACTCTTCCCCAGCCTCCTCTATCCTCGCTAGGGTTGAGTCCGATTCAATTATCATCACAGTCCAGAGGTGGTGATAATCAGGCCACTCACTGCCCATCACTTCCTTCCACCGTTATCCAACCAGATGAAGACCCACGTTTACAATATACACACGCCAATCGCCTCACTGCTGCCGTGGGATACAGCTATGAAGGCACCATGGTTATGCAGCAGCAAACGGGGAGCCGGAACGAATCCCATCAGGAGCTGCCCGAGTGGAATTCGCATCTCCCTCCGATGACGACTATATCCCAATTAGGATGTACCCCGATAGTCCCAGTGCGCTCATATGTGCAAAGTGAATACCTTTTTTCATCCAAACCTTCAACGCATTCTTTTCCGTGGTTAGATGAACGTGATATTTCGTGGGATTCCCAGACAAGGTCTGTACCCTCATATAGCTTTCTCTATATGCTGACAAAACGATTATTATAGAAACAATTTTGCCATATGCCTAGGACAAACATGTTCTTGTGGACGTCACTAAATATTTTATGCTGTAACAGGGTTTCAGCAGCTTGGAGTACGAGAATCAATACAACATAAAAAATATCAGATATACTCTCGGAGAACACCATGCATATCAAACTTCCAATTCACTCATAATTCATTAAATAAGAAGCACAAAGGCCCCTTTCTTCCGATAGTGGATCTACCACCGCCGCTGGGCTGCAGGATTTGCATAGTGCTTGGATGGTAGAAAATACCTAGAAAGTGGTCCACTGCAAGGGGATGTTACGCTAGCGTCTAACTGACTTAAACCAACGGGCACTAGGGGGATTGAGTTGGTCGATATGATCCTGCTGTAGGCCCCAAAATGACCATCAAAATAAGCCCAGCAATAAAACATGTAAAACGCGCTCATACGTTGAATTGCATGACGTAGCTGATAGATCAGAAGATCCGTTAAGTTTGTAGCTTGACTCTGATACAGTTTTGTAGTTTCGATAGTTATGCATCACCCTTAAATTCAGCGATATTGGTCGACATGAATGCAGTGTGCATGAAGTGACCATTCACAAACACTTGTGACATCCCAAAGAAAAGGGGGAGCGCAGAGAAACAATAGAACACTAGACATTCTTCAATTGTATGCATGAGTTTCCCGCGATCGCTGCTGATTTTTATCACTTCGGTCATCACGAGTTCCTTGATTTGAAGGTGGCGATTGCTGTTCCCAAACACGATCTCGAAAAGTCCTGTCGCAAATGGCAATCTTGAGGAGGCTCTGTTGAATGTAAAACAACGATGGTGGCGAGGGCAGCGTTGTTGGGGAACATTGGGCTTAGAGGACAGTTTATCTTTCGACCTTAGAGGTCATCGGAGAGGAGATGCGTGAATCCCGGACCACCACCGTCAAGTTCATGTCGATTCACTGTCATGTCATGGCCTCCCTTCCATAGTGTCATGGTAACTTCATCTTTAACCCTGTCAAGCTAACTCCGATCAAATCGTCGCCGCGCGTTCGTCATGGTGACCACACTTTCCGTCGGCCCGAGTATGATAATACTCCTTTACCCGATACGCCCGGATCTCTGCTCGATGTGGAGGAAATTGTCGGGGTGTAGTGGAAGAGAAGTATGAATGATCTGTTCCGAGGCACCAAGTGGAAAGGGAGGCCGTGTTCAAGCACATGTCGCATTCTCAGCAGGACTGGTATCGCCTGACAAGAGTGTTCAGGACGGAGTTTATCCATTTTCTTCTCAGATGTCCAGATATATAGTCAAGATACCGCATAGCCTGAGCTCACTTGGACAGAAAACCTAAGTCAAATCAAAGTTACGAGTGTAGATAGCGGACAAGCGATAAAATCGATGTCAACAGAGTCAAGAGAAGACCAGTGAGATTCGAGATCGGCAGTCACCGAGATCAAAGCAGCGGTCAATGGTATAATATGTAACAGTATCATACGATGAGTGCGTGGTAGTGTAAGAGGAACGCCGGAGTTGAGTGATGGTACAAGCTGTCTCATCACGAACTATAACAGACCTGGATGGTTGAACGCACCCTTAACAAGCCTTCTTCTTGTCGTTTGGAACATCATTATGCCCGATCTTTGCATTCATGTATTCGTATCGATCATGTACCTGGGATTAGACCTGGCATAATCACCACCGAGCTTCCCATCCAAAAACAGCATCCTGTGATAACCAGACCATAACTAAAATGTGGTCCCTGTAACGCGACGTCCCGACTCTCGACCAGACCGTACCTTTTTCTATGATGCTATCCTATGAGTACGATGGTAGTAGATAAGTTCGGAACGCTAAATAAAAGTAAAGAAAGGCGCGTGATATGGTACCATATTGATAAGATATCAAGATATACCGTAAAAAGATAGGTCCATTACACTGCCTCTACAGAGGTGATACCAGGGTTTCGGGAAGTCAATATTCAACAGCTGTATCAAAATCCCAAGTGATGACCACTAAACTATAGCACCATGCTGCCATAATTCACTACGTGTTTCTGTGCCGTCTGTCGTTCATAGATGGACTTGGTACTTGGTAAACGAATCAACCTCCATGGTTTGCACTCTAATGAGCAGGGGGCCAAACACGCGAGGTTGTGGGATTGGAAGGCTCGCCCACTGCAACACCTTGATATGTCCACTTTTTGCATAGTAAACGGTTCATCTCGACTTTGTAGACTAGTGGTGATTAGCATGGTTTCGCCGAAGCAGCCGGGAATACAGTATATTGGATCGTAGTGTTTGATCCAAGCAAAGACGGTGAGGTCGCCGACTTGCCATTGATTACGGAGAAGGTATTCAACACCTAATGAGAAGGAGTTGTCGGAAATTAAGTCGGAAAATATCCCTAGTGTTCAGCCCTCTCATCTTGGGCCGTTCGGAAAATCCAGTATTGACAAAGAATACAGAGAAGGCTATTCCAATGGTACTAAGTTTGAGTGTTGTGATATCCGTTGTGAAGTGTGAACAAGAGTGTATCAGGGGGTTTTCTGTTTAGAGAGGCTTCGTATGCCAAGTTCGGGAGCCAAAACGAAGGATGTTAAACATCGAAGGCCGTGTGGAAGAATGCGCCTGATATCGGTATCTCTTGTTGAAATCTAAGGCGTGGATCATTCTGTTTCGTGAATGCCGACGCCAGAAGTCGTAAGACAAGGTATGTCAGACAAGTCCTGATCTTCGGATAGGGATCCATTTGAGTGTAACGTGTTTGACACACTGGAAGGGTTGAGCCGAGATGTTGTGGAAAGTTCTAGCCAGAGCTACCTAGTTATTGTCACTATTTATCTTAATTATTGGAGAACCCGTAACACGTCGTACTTCATTTGCCTTATTCCACCAGCTCTCGATGGGTTCATCCCAGATCCATGCATAATTCGTAGGATCCTTGATCGTATTGAAGGATATTCCACAGAAAGCATGAAATTTAAAGAGAGTGAGCGTTGTGTGGGAAGCGCGTTACGTCATGCGACGTCAAGGGAGTGACGAGTGACAATAACGCGTCACACCTCTCCTCATCGTTCGCGTCCATCGTCAACAAGCTCAACCCTCGTCGTTCATCCACAGTGAGTGCTCTAAACTCTGTTTAAATGAAAGAGGAGGTAAAATAATAGACTATAGCGCCAGCAAAGCTTCAGAGACTGTCTTTTTAGACCTCAACAGATGTCAACCTTTCTCGAGCTCCAACGCGACTACATCTGGTTTCCAGCCTCAGTCTTGCCCATAAGCGACCCTGGTACACTCAGGTAGATGATATAAATGCACCTCGTGGAGAACTTTTGCCCTGTTCTATACCAGTGCGTAGGATGGATCAGGAATAAATTTGCTGTCATGTACATCTTTCACCCGCCTACAAACTCTTACCATCTCTACGCCCAGGCCGTGGGTGCACCTACCTCTGCCGAAGCTATGACACGCTGCATTATCAAGACTGCCGGCTCGCCATCCGACACGCTAGGAAGGAAGGGTACTCTTTGGCTGATTTGTGTTTCTGGGCATCTGGGTGCGTCAACCATTGCCATTTGCGGTCCTCCTGTCCTGAAGCTGATGATCTGACCTTCCCTATAGCCCTCAACCGTTCCCGTTCTTCACTTTATTTTGCCATATATCCTTCCGACCGCTACTATCACCACACCCGCCTCAACTTCGACTCCTACGCACCCAGAGTGCCTCGCGCTCCCCTTCACCGGCGAGACGAATGGCGCTACACCCTCCAAATCATCACGAGCCAGGCTGGGGTCCCTAAATGACGTTTTGCTTGCTCTCGGTAGCTTTTCCTGAAGTTGCGCCCACCGCATCCTCATTTCTTCGCTTCCGCGTACCCATAGTTGCTCACATTCTTCTCCGCGGTCGGGCTGGATGGTACTCCCCTTCTACGAGCACCAGGCTGGGGTATTTGACCGATGTTTGGGTAGGGTTGGTTGCTTTGAGTAGCTCTCATTCAAGTTGCGCCTCTGTCCCTCTTTCCTCCGACCTCGCGACAGGTTGAGCGCATGCATGGTCCCATCCACCGTCGGGTTGAATGACGCAACGCCTGTCTTCACAGGCAGTTGGGCGGGGGTCTTTGATCGGGGTATCCAAGGAGTTTTTGGGTATCAATTGGGCGATCTTGGTGCGTTATAACTTTTCTTCTCTCAACGTATAATACCCAACAATGACCTAGCCTACGCCCAATACCCACTCTCCTCACTCGTTCTTCACGAATGGCTGAGAGTCGATTGTGAAACCCCCGCTTGTCTCTCCACCGAATGAAAGCAAAGTTATTGGTTCGATGGCGTAGTTGGTTATCGCCCAACATAGCCGGAAGCCTGGATTTTACACAGAAGGTCCCCAGTTCGAGCTGTCCTCTCCATAGTTTTATTCAGTTCGGATGACGGGTACATCATATAGTTGGTTATCACATCTGCTCAGCATATCCGAGACACTCGTATAGCTGCGGGGGTGCTGGGTTTAATTCCCAGTGTGTTGTCAAGCATCATTTTTTTGTTTGAAATGCTTGTAGTGTTCCGAGTCTCGTCCTAGGGCCGTTGTAGCACTAACGAGCCGGGAACACCGGAAAAGTTGTTTATGTAGATGACAATACGTTGATTATAAGTCCTTCGCTCGACTTGTCGTAGTTTGTTCTTTTTTACCCATCAACTTATCACGCAGCAACGCATATTAATTTTAACCACACATGCTCCTTTTTCGAGCGCTTTAACACGACTTGGTAGACGGCATTTCTTCACCAACTGTTTTCGCGGGAAAACGCAGGGTAGACTTTATGGTTGTGAACCTTTCAGCCGAAGCCCACGAGGACAAATTCAAGTTGTAATAAAGAGATAGCATTTCCAAGCATAGCCTCAAGAACGTCTTCCAGGGGAACATTGATTGTGCGAAGCGCCGTTTCAGACATGACCTGCAGCTCGCCGTGTTAAACTTTGTACAGAATTGCTTTGGCGCGTTATGACTCGAGTCCCCAGCTTAGAGTACTGTACGTGGCTTGGGACTAGTTCTTGTCGTTGGATTTTATGATGATATCGACGTCGAGAGGACAGCTGTCGATAACTGCGACGTCTAGGATCTTCAGAAGGATGGTATTCTTGGATTTGTATAGAGCTGACCTTTACAGGGTACGTTCGTCATCATTGTGTGTAAGAGACAAATGAGGAGCACTTTGGTCAAATCACCGCCACGTGAGCTGTCATTCCTTCTAAGGTGCGTGTGAGTCTGTGACTGTGAGATCTTGAGAAGGATGAGGCACACGCTCTCAACACGTGTTATGGATTCCTTCTGACCATGATGTTGAGTCTGCCATCATCCAGTTCAAGCCGCATAGATGCCCTGTGGGTCCCACATTTCTCTTCGAACCAAGGCAGAATCTGACTCGGAGATCTGATCACTTGCAAGTTCTCCGATAACTCACAACTTCCTCCTCCGAGATCTATCCGTAAACGACCTCATCAGCTACTCCAAAGTCAATAAAGCGGTACATACGGCTGTGCAGGCATTCCACAAGCGCTCATTCAGAGTCGAAAATGTTCTCTCACCTTATCTGAACGCTCAGGATACCCGTAGCTTTCGGATCCTCCAATACACGTTCGGAGTTCTTATCGGCGGATCAACAGCTCTAGCATTTTTTCAGCGTTTTGCATATCCCGAATCAGATTTAGATCTCTACGTCAATATTCAGTATGTGGCGATCCTTGGGCTGTTTTTGGAGGATGCAGGATATCGATATACACCTGCTCGCTTTGATGCGGATGGTACGGGTGCTACTCAGGCAGAGAACCTGACGGATGCGATTGAAACAGTGTTTCAGAGACTCAGAGGACGAGGGTTGACTCGAACACGAGCAGAGCTGTACGATTTGAAGGGCATGGTTGGTGTTTTTACGTTTATTCGTGCAGATGGGCAGAAGATTGAGGTAATAGGTACGAAAGCGAGTCCGTTGGAAGTGATACTGGGTTATCATTCAAGTGCGTCAAGAAGCTCTGCTTTTCTGTTGCACAGTAGCTCATTTCAGACTCGGAAGCCGTCGTAATGAATCTCATCGGATACACCCATGCAATTTCCCTTTATCCTAAATCGACATTCATAGAACGCGCTTCACTCAAACTCGAAGTCAAAACACGAAAGGCTGAAGATGCTTGTGTCAAATATGAGTCTCGAGGATGGTCAATGATATCCCCCGGTGCTATCAATGCTACTTCCGTAGTCGCTCAAACCACCGATTTGCATATCTACCCTAGGCATATAAACGATGAATATTGCTGGAGAGTTCCACTGGATCCAGTGGAGAATTTTGCACCGCCGGTGGGATATATGGATCTTGGGGTGGATAGCATGTTTCTGCAACAATCGTGGAGGCTTCATTACGAAAGCCAGTCAATTGCTCGCATGGTTCAAAGGCAAGTACCGTACGGGCAATGGGATCAGCGGCATTGTTTGTGTACCGAAGTGGAAGAATTGCTTACGAACATCAGCCGGTACGTGGATTACGTCGAATCTAGGTGAGAGGGTTGGACTTATCTTCGTGTAGGGACATTTCAGACCTCACAGAGAAGCTCAAAGAGTGGTACAAGACGCTCTTTGAGCCAGACAGCAGTTCAAGTCGCGCTAAAGATTGCTTATTACGAGCTTTGGAGCAAATGAAATCACAGCACCCCAACTTAGCGACGCACTGGTTGTCTTCCGCGTCGGCCGCGAGGATACTCCACGCAAGCATACAAGCATTCTACAGTGTCGAGGAATCTGAAGATGTGAATGTTACGGTATGTACGTGGTGTTCGCTTGCTATACGCCTGACTGAAGTTTATATATGCAGGTGCAATTGAAACGAACCCGTAAACTGCTTTGGACGGAAGTAATCATTGACTGCCCTGAGCATCTCAGGTACAAGATGATGAAGGTTTTTTTGTTCCAACTTAGAAGGGAGAAGTTCAAGGACCATCGAATTGAGTTGGCATTGAAAACGGGAAGCAGGAAATCCGTGCTGTCATGTTCTTGAGGAACAGTATATTCATACTTCATGGCTCGTCATAATATAGTGATATTTAATAAGGATACTTTCAGGGAGCACTGGGGTGCTCGGCTTCACCCCCGATGTATCCAATGACCATTTCGTGATTCGCTTTTGGCTACGTACCCTGTAGAGCGTCCGTGTCCCCTATCAAGATATCATTTTGCTTCCTCGGGTTATCTGTCACAATCCGATGCCACGCCTACGAAAGGCAGCGGGCTATAATCATGTAAAAGACCGTAGGCATGCGACTCTGCATAAGTATACGCCACTAACAAACGTTGTGCATTCTTTCCGACCACGGTGTCGAATTCATAGGGTCGCAGAGCTCTCCTGTGCGTCCCGTCTTGTAGATCCCATTGCTTCCGACAAAAGCTCCTTCAAAGTCAAAAAGATTCTTTCGCCTTATATGAACCCTCAGGAGATACTGATGCTGCTTCCGAATCCACTGCTACTCATCGGTGGATTATCAGCTCTTGCATTTTTTCAGCGATTTAATTCTCCTGAGTCGGATTCAGATCTCTACATCAACATTCAGTACGTGGTGATTCCTGGAACTCTTTTTAGAGGATGCGGGATATCGATATACACCTGCCCGCGGAGGTACATGTAAGATGCAGGCCGCGGATACGATTGAAACTGTACTTTAGAGACTTGGATAACATGGTGTTTCCGACTCTTCATAGTCGGGGAAAGATGTCATTCCGTGTTTTGAACGGATCATTAGCCATACGTGGCGCTATAAATCGGATTCATGAATTTGCAGGCAGCATATATAAACCTTGATATTCGGTAAATCAATCATAAATCATTCCTCGACGCACATCTACATCCTAACTACACCTCGCTTTCACCTCCAACACTAGCCCAGCGCCATTCTCCTCTCTCCCCTTGACCTGAGGAATCATCAATGCCGTATTTCCTCTCTTAATATCTACACCTTTAGGCAACCTAAACTCGAAGCGCTCAATAAGCCCAGCGAGCAACGCGTGAATCTCCATCAAAGCAAATCGGAAACCGATGCATCCTTTGGGACCTCCACCTGCGGAGCAGCACTCTAATTCAGCGGGTAGAATACAAAACTGCGAATCAGAACGTACTAAAGCTCAGAATATTCCCTGTCATACCCACCGAGACATCTCGCTCTGGGTTGGCGGCGTCCTGTTTCATAAACCTAGAAGGGTTCCATTCGTTCGCGTCGTGGCCCCATACCCTTTCCAACCTATATACAGTGAATAGTTCAGTAGACTCAAAACTCTGGGAAATGAGGGGAAAAAGGCTGTTACCGATTATACCCAGCAATATCGATGATGACTCTTTGGCCTTTGGATACCGGAACCTTGGTGAGCACTTGCCCGGACGCGCCTACGACAGGTACCTCGAGAGGGATAATATCGTTAACTGCTGCCTCTCGAGATAGGGTTGGTAGTACTGGGTGTAATCTCAACCCTTCCTGTAAAGTAGAGTCTTCAGTTTAGGTATCTCTCTACAATGGTACGATCGAAGCGTGAAGAAAAACCTTGACACAGCAAGTCAGCCACTCCATCCCCTCGTACTTCAATGCGTTATCCTGCTGCGCGCCACTTAGTGCCTTGATCTCTTGAAACACCTTCTCCTGATCTTCAGGGTGTCGACTCATCTCGTAGAGGACCCAGGAAAGAGAGTATCCGGTCGTATGATGCCCAGCTTGAATCAAAGTAGATATCTGGGATAACACCTCTCCTTCGGTGAGTCGCTTTCGGGGGTCTTCTGCTTGATTTGCTTTGACTGTAAAGACGATATAGTCAGAATGGCTGATTTTTGACGATGATTAGGCGAAGGACATTACCCAAAACGCTTAGCACGTCCTTCTCCTTCCCCGTTCCTTGATTTTCACCATCAAATGACAATCCGTTCACACGCATAACTTCCCGAGCCTTCTCGTTTGACACTCGAAGATACCTGGTAGCGATTTCCTCGATAGCACTCGGGAAGAATTTGTGTTGGAAGGTGTAGAACCATGAGGGAATGTAGCGAAGAAGCGATTGGACGATGATCTGGGAACGGGAGACTGACATTCCGAAGTTACTGGAGATGTTGGTTCAGCAATGTGCTAAAGGAGGACATTGGATGAACTTACTCGAGGGCGTTCAAGGTCTTTAGAATCTCATTGGGCTTGTTCTCGAGAGAATCAAAGCGGTAGTTGAATGAACCTTTTGGAGTGTAAGCTTGAAAGTCCTCAGAAAAGCGGTCGGATCGCTTACTTTCACCAATCACGTCCAAGGTTACTTTATGGAACCACGGAATGACATCGAGGGTCTTAGTGCCTTTGTCTATCTCGGCGTACCATTTCTTCGCGAGCTGTAGATAAAAGTCAGCTCGAAAACGCTTGCGAGACGAGTAGCAGAGAAACAAAACCTGTGTCACATGCGCCTCAAACATCTCGACAAAACTCTTCATATGATTAATCGAAAACGCAGGACTCAACACTCTCCTCTGTTTACGATGTTCATCGCCTACAGCCCAGAGGACGACCAAAAGTCAACTCGAACAATCTCCGGATGTCTCGAGCTTCGGGGTATACGTTGACGTTGGCGTGGAGAACGTGATGGATGGCTCGTGGGTCGGCGGTGACTAGCATAGTTTGGCCGAAGCACCCGGGGATACGGTATGTTGGACCGTAGTGTTTGAGCCAGGCAAAGGTGAGGTCACCGACTTGCGATTGAGTACGTAGGAGGTGTTCGACACCTAAGGAGGTCGTTTAGAAGGAGTTGGCGAAGATTAAGTGGTAAAGCGTACCGAGTATGTAGCCCTCTCCTCTTGGGCCGTTCAGAGAGTCTAGTGTCTGGCGTCGTTTGTGGAGATAGAAAAGAATGAAGACAGAGAAGGCGATCCCAATGGTACTGAGATTGAGAGTTGTGATATCCATTGTGAGCGTGAGCAAAAGCGTGCCAGTGAGGTTTCTTTTTTAAATCTCTACGGATTTTGATAATCTAAGAGGATATGAGGTCAGCGCAACGAGATCGCCGAGTGCGACATCGTACCATTGATTCTTTTTGTGGCTTAAATCATGCCGTTGAACGAGTTCTGCAAGGTCTCCATCGTCAGTGAGCCGTACGAAGCTTCAACGTACGTGAATAGAGATGCTTCGTATGCCAAGTCCGGCAGCCGGAATGTCAAAAGGTGTTACACGTCAAAGGCCGCGTGGGAGAATGCATCAGGGAAAACCCAAAACGCTAATTATGAGAAATATGTAGAAATAACACAAAAAATGTGCTAATTTCTCGAAATTTCTCCGGTTAGAGGATTATCCAAATTCGATAGCCCCCTCCAAAAATTATCGCTAATTTTGACGAAAAAGTGCCAATTATGTGTTGATTTCAAGTTGATTTCTGTCGATTAGCGTGAGGTTACTACTGTATGCATAAAATGGATAGTCTCAGCTGTGATCACTGCGTTGTACATGTATACTGAATGCCATTTCTATATTATATGTACTATCTACAAGACTACAAATGTACAATCTACTAGAATGTGTACGGTACCATGCCTATGCGTTACGCAAAGGACTGTTGTTGTCCGGAGACCTGAGGTGTTAGTGACTTCACTCACAGCGTTAGTATACTGTATAGCACAAGGTATAATAAGCTTACTCACCTAAGTACTATATATTGGGAATAGGAATTGGCATAGAGTCTTACCGTAAAGTCTTGAACTCGAAGCCCAAAGTTTGAAGTACAACTTACGCGCGAGCAACAATGGGTACCGGCGGGGACTGGGCCGTTATATAGACAGAGACCTTACGTTATCCGAATGTCACCGAACATTCTCTCAGTGACGTCATTGGTCCTACCATTTTCTGACGAGAACTACCGCGCGATAACTGGCCGTTCCTTTCTATGTCCCTTCACCAGGCCTCCTATATGGTGCAAGTAAGGTGTAGAGTAGAGGTGCGCTCTCTTTTTACTGCATGACTAGGTCTGTCGTGCTCATCAGATAATTGCAGATAATTCATAGATATTTCAACCAAATTACGAACCTGCCAGAATGTTCGGTCTAAAATTGGAAGAAAATCTGTGAAATTCATTGCAATTACGTTTTTAGCTCGGTTATCTCAAATTTTCTCAAATTACGGTTTTGGGTTTTTCCTGATGTGCAGTCTGAGATTAGTATCTCGTGTGGATATTGCAGGCGTGAATCATTCTATTGCGTGAATGCCGAGGCTGGAAGACCTCGTAGATGTAAGATAAGATATGTCAGACAAGTTCTTATCTTCGGATGAGATTCCATTCGAGTGTAATATGTTTGACTCACTGGATGTGTTAAACAGGGATGTGGTGAAGAGTAATAGCAAGAGCTACCTAGACTCCCTCAGTATGTATCGCTATCGCAGAGAGAGTAGAGAGACCGTCGGGGTCAAGTCGGGATCAAGTCGGGATCAAGTCAGGGTCGAAGAGCAAGTTTGCAAAGCGCGTTACGTCATGCGATGTGAGAAGAGTGACGAGTGACGTGACATGTCACAGCTGTCCTCATCGTTTCGCGTCCATCGTTCACAAGCCCAATCCTCGTCGTTGATCCATAGTGAGTCCTCTAAAATTTCCCAAATGAAAGACGGAACTAAAACATCAAACATAATACTAGTATGGCCACAGAGTTTATCCCGTCGGATCTCAACAGACGTCAAGCTCACCAGCCTTAGTCTTGCCCATAAACGACTCCAACGAATTCATGTGGACAAACCCACTCTCTCGTACATGCACGTCTTCCTTCCCGTACCACACCTACAAACTCTTATACTCTATCCTCTGGCTACAGGCCCATTTCCCCCGACAACGATAAACACATGCTACCGTGTGACACGATAGGAAGTAAGGATACATGATACGCAGTGTTTTTGGGCTTCTGGGTACGTGAATCATTGCTAGCTCCAGTTTCCTATCGTGCTCACAAGATCTCAACTCCTCCGCAGACAGCAAACATTCCCGCATGTCTTCTCCGCTTTCTCCTGGCATAAAGCCTTTCAATCGATTTCAAGCTACGCCTACATCTACTATCAGCACGAACTGCTCACCCTGTCATCTTCCGCCACCTACGGTAGCTCACGGCTCTCTTCCATCGTTGGTCCGAATGTTAACCTTTAACGACCACCAGGCTGCAATTTGGGGCTTGAACGACGTTTAAAGGCACATCGATTGATCTCAACAGCTTTCCTCTGAGGATCGAATCCTCTTCACACACCCCTCCTAATGCATCTTTTACGGTTACCCCGTTTCATAGACGTGGATTCGGTTTGGGAAACGAGAGTGTGGGGATGGTAGTACTAAGGGAGAAGAGGGGAGCGCTGAGTCTACGACAACCTGTCGATCCCTCTAGCTCCTAATACACTTTTCTCCCACTCACACTCCCCTTTACCATCGGGGAAAGTAACTCTGCAACTTTCAAGTTTTCACGAGCACCGAATTTGAACATTGACGGGGATGTTGTTTGCTCTCGGGTGCGTTATACTTCTGAGGCTCTTCCCTTATTCTGACTCGTTTTATAGAACGTGCCCCAAGCTACTACGTCGATAATTCACATACCACCCCTTTACTACCTCCCCGCGCTCGTGTTTCGACTCCTTTCCGACTCTTTTTCCATTTCTGGCCCGATACGCATGAACACAATGCACAATGCCTCTCTCTTCCTCATTCGCCTTCCCCTTCTGCCTATGACCTATACTTCATTACTTCCTTCGATCCAATGATGTTTGGATTGACTTGGTCAACGGTTCGATGGCGTAGTTGGTTATCGATCTGTCCAACATAAGGCCTTTTCTCAATACCCTTACACAGAAGGTTCCCAGTTCGAGCCCTGGGTCGAATCATTACTGCTTGTTCATCTTTTTCGTGTTCACACCTCTATTTTCCTGGATTCGCTGTTCAGTCGAGTGATATCAGGGTTGATATGTTGTTACTTATAGTACTGTATAAGATTTGGCTCTATTCCATGTTTCCCTTGTTCCCTTAGATCCTGATATCGATGGGTTTGTACAGCTGTCAAAGTATACGGGCACATGATATCACATCCACTTAGCATTCTGGCCGGATCTCAGAGGGATGAGTACATGACCGCAACACGTTATGCACTCGTTTCGGGTCTGACCATGATGCATTATGTCAAATAGATCAGGCTGCATAGCTTCCCTCAAACCATCCGTTCAAAGGAATCGAGTACAGCAATGGCCTATATCGGTTAACGTTTTTGCCGCGAGTCGATATTTTGAGTATCAGCTCAGGCTGATTCATAAAACCAGATTGATTTGCCATGATTCATCTCGTTGGTACGAAATTTGACATCCCATGGCAGGTACAGTTTCGGCACTTGTTGACGTTCTTTCGGTTTGTGGCGTGGGCCCGTGTATCGGTCTGTCAATCGATTGCAAGGTAGATTCCGGTCCGGAGCCCTGGTCAGTTACAGTTCCCCAATAACTCCAGTACTCGCACCTTTCTATCCGTCAACGGTCCCATCAACTACTCCAAAGTCCAAAAAGCGACACAAATGCACTCCACAGCCGCTCAGCCAGAGTCCTTCGCCATACTGGAACACTCAGGATATACGTTGTTTCCGAATCCTTTTCTGCACCTCGATGGATCAACAGCTCTCGCGTCTTTTGCCGAGTTGGATTCAGACCTCTACAGCAACAGTGTGGCGATCCGTGCACTGGTTTCGGGTGATGTACAATATTGATATACACCTGTTCAGCTCGATGGGCACAGTACACGGAAGGGCCAATGTTGACTCGTGCACAAGCAGAGCTGTAGGATTTGAAAGGACATCCCGGATGATTGAGGTGATAGGCACAAAGACAGGTCCGTCGGAGGTGCTTCCGGGAGTTCATGTATTGCCGATCAGAGGTGCCAAATATAGCTACTCTCAACGGAGATGGGTTTGACCTACTTCCGAAGATAACCTAACTTGATGAGCGCATATATATACATCAATCTAGTTCAAATCCGGCTCCGAGATCACTACCTATGAGATACCTGGAGATGGCTATCGTTGATACCCCCACAGGAATTGCCGCTCCAGGAATACTACCAACTGGCGGGAAGCACTACCCGTAGGAGTACAACACATCTACATAGAGCCAGGCCGCTGCCTTTGTACCGTTTTTATTCTGCACCAAAGAACGAGAGAAGGTACATGGAATATCACGCACGCGGAAACCCCGAGTTTGGAGTAAATGTGCTGTGGTAAGAAACAAAGAAACGATAAGATAAGTGAGGCTCGTATATGGTTTAATTAGAGGTCACAGTGATGAATGAAGTGTTGTCAATCTGTCCAGCTTCGCGTGTCACGGTTCTGTGCCTGCCTGAGTCGCCACACTGGACAAGGGAAAAATGCCGGTTGGAGGAAAGACGGGATTGTGTCCCTTTCTGTTGTGTGCGCTGAGCTTCCGCAGATAACTTAATTAGGTAACTGGACTCAACAGCCTTCTAATCCTCCGCGAATAAAAGGGAGTCCTAATGATGGTGATTATTTCCTTCAACTTCAATCCACTATGTGTCTCACTTACGTCGACATCACTGCTGTATGGGTTGCTCTGGTATCTTTTCTTCTGCTGTACATCCTCAACAGACAGAAAAGGCTTGACTTTTTGAACGGTCCAAAGGGAGAAGGCTACCTACTCGGTTATTGTTTTATTTTGCATTGTGGATGCGTGAGGTCACTGACCCATTACAATAGGTATCGAGTACCTCCTACAGAACGAAGAACACATCGGTGATCTTACCTTCTGCTGGATTAAATCCTTTGGCCCAACATACCGCCAGCCTGGATCCTTCGGCCAACCCAAACTCGTTACAGCCGATCCTCGTGCTGTCCACCATATCCTGCATGCCAACGTGAATGAGTACCCCCAAGCTCGTGATTTCAGGAGGATATTCGAGCTACTTTTCGGAAGAGGAGTGCTTTGGGCTGTTGGGGAAGAGCACAGAAGACATCGGAGGGTTTTGAGTCCAGCGTTTTCGATTACCCATCTGAAGAGTTTTGGGATGCTACTTGAGGGGCATGTAGCGAAGGTATGCGCATTGTTCGAAGTCATCGGAATCTCGCCCGTTGCTTCCCTTGATAGGCGCTGATCAAGCATTTCACGCGTAGCTTTCGGAGAAATGGAACGCTGAATTAGCAAAGGGAGTGGTCATGTTTGATGTTATCCCATGGATACAAAAGGTGACGTTAGATATCATCGGCGAAAGTGCGTCTTTGAGTCTATCTAAGTTTGCTCATAGCCAACCTTATCAATTGGCAGGCTCGTTCAACTACCACTTCGGCGCTGTCGAAAATAAGCCGAACGAGCTGACCAAAGCACTCAAGGACCTCGATCAACTCGGTGGTGCATTACCTTCTCGTGCTCAGGTTCTTGCATTCTGTATGTTGCAATATATTCCATCCTGGCTTTCAGCGTGGCAGAATCGTTATTTCCCGACGGCGGTAGAGAAGATTGCAAAGAGGTACCTGGAGGTGTCAAATGAGAAAGCAAGAGAATTCATGCATGAAAATGGCCTATCATTTGAGGTGAACAGTGAAGCGGAAGAGTCATTGCTTACAGGGAAAGAGCAGGATGTGTTGAGTGTCCTGGGTGCGTGTTCATCAATATTCAATGATTCATTACTGTGGAATAACTCTGATGGAAATGTAATCAGTCAAAGCCAACCGTGCTGAGGATCCACGAAAACGACTTACCAAAGATGAAGTGCTTGCGCAGATGTCAACGCTGATTCAAGCCGGTCATCATACGACGGCGTATTCAATTGTGTGGATTATTTACGAGCTTAGTCAACACCCAGAGGATCAGGAGAAGGTGTACAAAGAGATTAAAGCAAGATCAGACAACGGTTATGATTCGTTGGAATGGTTGGGCTGTTGTGTCAAGGTAGGCCTGATTCTACTTTTCTGGTGTCATGGAAAAAACAAAGTATAGGAAGCGTTGAGGCTGCATCCGGTAGTATCTACTCTCATTCGAGAGTCTACAATGTATGATTCAATACCGTTGGAGATTCCGGTCATTGGATCGTCGGGTCAGGAGGTTACGGAGGTCCCAGTCATACCAGGGCAGAGGATTATCATTGATATTGCTTCGTACAATCGGTATTGATCTTCTTCATCGCTGCTTTGATTCCGCTGACTATGATGTAGACTCGAAAGCGTATGGGGACCTGACGCTGACGAGTGGAATCCTGCTCGGTTTCTTAAGGAGAATGATTTGCAGAGGGAGATTTCGGTTGGTATGACTGGGAACATTCTCAGCTTTAGTGCGTCCTCCACCCTGCCCTATTTCGTGTTTGTAGATTGACGTGCTCTACAGGTGGTGGACCTAAAGGGTGTGTTGGATTCCGATTCGCGTTAATGGAGATCCATGCTTTACTTGGTGGACTCATTGAACGCTTTGAGTTCCGAGTACCGAAGGGAATGGAGATACGAAGGGCAAACATGGGGATGATGATCCCTATCCCGGAAATTGACGGAGAAGAAGTGAGCCCTGGGTTGATTCTGGACGTGAAAGCGAGAATGTAGTAGTTGAGTAAGATCCCATGTTTGAACCTCGGATGATCCATTTGCGTGTAATATGTTTGACTCTTTGGATAGGATGAATTAGGATGTCGTGTAAAGTACTAGCTAGGTATTGCTATCAGAGATTATTCAACACATCGTGTCTCGTTAAGATAGTGATTAGGAGATAGAAGTCACAGACCATCCTTTGCTTCTGTCTGGACGGATTACATGCCCTCGGCACGTGTTATGCATTCTTTCTGATCATCGAGAGTTTCCCTGTGCGTATCACATATCCCTGTTCAATGTTATTCAATCTCGTCAGTATGTATCGCTATCAAAGAGAGTAGACATGATGGGGAACACGTCGCGCTGGATTTGTTTTATTCCTCCAGTTTTCGATGAGTTCATGTTCTGGTCAAACACCCGCCCTTCAGATCTACTACTAGGCCTCAGACCTCAGAGCCCAACTATTCTTCATATGATCCATCAACATATTGAACAATTAGTTGGTGACCCCAAGGACCATGAGAGAGACTGTCGTGGTTGACGAGCACGTTTACAAAGCGCGTTACGTCATGCGATGTCAAGGGAGAGTGATGAGTGACTGTGACATGTCACAGCTGTCCTTGTTTCGCGTCCATCGTTGACAAGCCCAGTCCTCGCCGTTTGTCCACAGTAAGTTCTCTGAACCCTTTTGGACTGAAATCCGAAGCTAAATCATGAAATATCGTGGTAGCAAAGTCTTAGAATCTATCTTGTTGGATGTCAACAGACGTCAAGCTCACCCAGCATTCAACGCGACTACATCCAATATTCGAACGACTCCAACGAATTCAGGTGGACGAATCTCATGCTTGCACTTTCCGTAGACCTTCTGTCTCATTCGATACCGGCGCGTAAGATGGATCAAAGAGAAATCTGGAGTCATGTATGTCATCCGCCCCTTCGAAGCGTACAAACGCTTACACTCTCTTGTAAAGGTTCGTTTCCTCCGATGAAGATCAGTATCCCAAAGACCGCCGACTTATTATCATGCTAAGGATTCAGGACACATGGTATGCATAGGAGGACTGCCAGTGTCTTTGGGCTTCTGGGTACGTGAATCGTTGGTAACACCGGTCTCCTGTCGTGCTCACAACATCCCGCCTCCCTCGAGTCTTCTCCGCCTTCTCCTGTTACAGAGCCTTCCAGTTGATTCCAAGCTACGCCTACCGCTACTATCAGCACGTCCTCCTCACCCCGCCATCTTCAGCCCACCTACGGTCGCTCACGCCCCCTTCCACTGTTGGGTCGAATATTATTCATGCATCCCTGGGAGATCTCCCGCCCTGTTCGACTCCAGCGCTTCGGAAAGATAGAATAAAAATCTGCTTTCATGTACGTCTTCCGCTCCTCCAAAGTATACAAACTCTTATTCTCTATTCTCTGGATCCAGGTACGGTACCTGCTGGGAAGGAAGGATCCACGATACGCATAGCAGGACTGTGACTCTCACGCCAGTGTTTTAGGGCTTCTGGGTACGTGGATCGTTCCTAGCTCTCTCTTGTCGTACTGACAAGGTTCAGGCATTCTCGTAGACATTCACCACACCCAAGGCCTCCTCAGCTATCTCCTGCCATTCACCCTTCCGAACGATTGTACCTCCACTCCGACGACACTTTCCGCCCACCCACGGTCGCTCACACTTCCTTCACCGTCGTATTGGATCTTCTTGCACCTTGCACGAGCACCAAGCAGCAGCTGGGGCCTTTAAGGAGGCTCGTTGTTGGGTGTTTTCTCAGCAACTTTCCCCTGAATCTGCGACCTCCTATCCCCAAATCCTTCCTATGACATCCTTTACGATCGCCCCACTGGATACCCTAGCCACACCCTAGCCCATGCTGCACACATGACTGCGAAATGATCCGAGTTCCTCGATATCAAACAGGGTGGAAGGTTTGGGAAACGAGTCAAGGAGAGGATGTTTGGCTATGATGTTTGTTTTGTTGAGGGGTGTAGGAGGAACGGCGAGGGGAGTGTGAATGTTAGTGCTGAGGGTAGCTGAGCGCTTCGTTCACGACGATACCACGTCCCTTCAACTTCTACGATACCCCGCTCTATCACCATCTCCGCCGTCGGGTTGAGTGGCGCTGCTTTACGGTTACTCACTTTGACCGAGGTATTGAAGGGGACGTTGTTTTCTCTCAGATGCGCTATACTTCCTAGGCTCCTCGCATATACTGATTCGTTTAAAGAACAGTGCCCAAAGCTATACCCACGTCGGTTATTCACTTACGGCTCCCCTTGCTACCTGCCCTTATCCGTGTTTCGACTCCTTTCCGGCTGATCCTCCTCTCGATGTCCTGGAGCGGCTGTTCATTATTCGTTTCCGCATGAACACAAGAGAACCTCTCACTTCCTCATCCGTCTTCCCCTTCTGGCTATGGGGTAATACTTCCCATCGCTTCCTCGGCTCCAGTAATGGTTAGACGTTACAGAGCCAGGCTAATGTCCGCCGGTTCGATGGCCTAGTTGGTTATCGCATCCCTCTAACATCGGTGCGTTATCTGGGAAGTGTTAACAGAAGGTCCCAGTTCGAGCCTGGGTCGAATCATACCAATTCCATACGATACTTTTTGTGCCTTGATATTCGCAAGTCGTTTTGTCTGTATTCGTGGTTCAGTCGAGTGATACGATGATCCATATTCTGTAGTATAGTATATCATCCAAGACATCGAGTTATTCCTCTATTCCAGGTCTCCGATATGGGCACATGGTGTAGTTGGTTATCACATTAGCTTAGCATAGTGGGCATAGATGTAAGTTGCGAATTCCCAGTGTGTCCAATTCAGTGAATAACTCTAATTTTTATTTACTTACATTTTGCATTCCAAAAGGTTCTTATTATCGTTTAAGGGCACTCATACTCCCGAGCATACCTGGCTTTGAACCCCTCAGGGACGAGTCGTGCACTGTATTGATGTACCCTGCCTGAATGCAGTCCGCAACTATCGGTGTGTCGTTTTACCGTCCGGATCACGATAGGGCTACGCCACTACTTTGCTTGACTTGATTCTTTCCTATCGTCTCCGAGAAGCATTTGCGTCAGCCTGGTTGGATCTCATAAGGATGAGTACACCGTACGCCCTGGAGGTATGCATTCTTTCCGGGTCTGACCATGATGCATGCTGTCTAATAAATCAGCCAGTAGAGCTTCCCTCACACCGGCATTGGAATTCGAGACCGTTCCGCTCGATAGGGGTTAATCACAGAAATGGCCTATATCGGCGACTTTGAGTTGATGGCTTGAGTATCATGTTCGCTCAGGCTGATTCCTCGAACCTAATTAGCTGCCATGGTACATTTCGTTAGTGCAATATTTGACATTCCATGGCAGGCACTTACTGACGTCTCTTCATCTTTCCTCCGAGCAGTATTTTTTCGGTTTGTGGCGCACTTGTCAGGCTGTGTCCGTATCGCATCTGCTTATCAAGTAATTGCAAGGTAGAATCTGACTCGAAGATGTGGACAATTGCAGTTTCCCGATAACAATAAATCAAGTACTCACACCTTGCTATCCGTAGATATCATCAACTACCGCAAAGCGATACACAGCATTTTAATGTCACTCATTTAAAATCTTTTGCCATACCTGAACACTCAGGATATACGGCCAGATCCTTTTTTACGCATCAGCGGATCAACAGGTCTAGCGTCTTTCAAGCGGTTTGCGTATCCCGAGTCAGGTTTAGTACGGATGTGGCAACTCCTGCACTGGTTTTGGGTGATGTACACCTGCTCAGTTCGATGGGTACGGTAGCCACTACACAGCAAGATCTGGTAGTATTCGGTTGGACTTGCTCCTCAGAGGCTTGGAGAACGGAGGTTGACTCGTACACGAGCAGAGCTGTACGATTTGAAGGGCACAGCTAGTGTTTTTATCTTGATTGGTGTGGATGTGACGATCGAGGTGATAGTCACGAAGGCAGGTCCGTTGTTAACGACTCTGGGAGTTCATCTATTGCTCATCAGAGGAGTAAAATACGGTTACGCACAACGGAGTCGGTTTTGATCTAATTTCCCAGATAACCAAGCTTGACGAGCGCATATACTCGTATATATCGATCTAATATAAAGCTTGGCTCAAAGATTACTACACATAAGTACCTAGAAATGGCTATTGCTGATACCCCCCATAAGAATTGCCAACTCTAGAACCCTATCAACTCGCGGGAAGCACCATCCGTAGGAGTATAACACAACTACATAGAGGCGGGCCGTCGCCTTTGTACCGTTTCCAGCCTGCATCGAAGAACAAGTTGAGGTAGAATATCACGGACGCGGGAAGCTCGAGTGAATGTGCTGCGGTGGGAGATGAAGGAATGATAAAATAAGTGATTTTACCAGCCCATATATGGCTTCGACTTCCCGTCTGCGTCGCCACCAACTGCATGTTTTGAATAAATATGGCGGCAACCGTGTTCCCTCTACTCTCGTTTAATCAACAATACTTCACAGCTAAGCCTTCTGATGATGAAATTAGTCGAGGACACGGCGGTGAATGGAGTGTTTTCGAACCACCCAGCTTCGCGTGTCTGTGCCGACTTGAGCCACACCGGAAAGAGAAAAGAACCGCTCGGAGGAACGACGGGGAGAAACCTGATATATCAGTTACAGTCGAAACTATCACTGATATTTGAATTTCCTTATGGGGTGAATCATGCATACTGGATGAGATACTCCAAATATCGAATGCCAGTAAAAAGCTGCATTAATATAGGGACTTTCTCCTCCGAGCGGGATTTGTTCCCTTTCTGGTATGAGCGCTGAGCTTTCGCAGATAGCTCAAATATGTAACTCGGCTTAACAGCCTTCTGATCTTACGCTAATAAAAGGGGACATAGCTCTGGTGATGGTCATTCTTTCCTTCTTCCGTCCACTATGGGTCTCACTTACGTCGATATCGGTGCTGCAGGCGTTGCCTTGTTATCTTTTCTTCTGCTGTACCTCCTCAACAGAAACAAAAGGCTTGACTTTTTGAACGGTCCAGAGGGAGAAGGCTACCTACTCGGTTATTATTCCACATTTCATTGTGGATGTGCAAAGTCATTGACCCATCCACAATAGGTGTCGAGTACCTCCTGCAGAACGAAGAACACATCGGCGATCTCACCTTCTGCTGGATTAAATCCTTTGGCCCAACATACCGCCAGCCTGGATCCTTCGGCCAACCCAAACTTGTCACAGCCGATCCTCGTGCTATCCACCATATCCTGCATGCCAACGTGAATGAGTACCCCGGGGCTCGTGATATAAGGAGGATATTCGAGCTGCTCTTCGGAAGAGGAGTGCTTTGGGCTGTTGGGGAAGAGCATAGGAGACATCGGAGGGTGTTGAGTCCGGCATTTTCAATTAACCATCTGAAGAGTTTTGGGATGCTGTTTGAAGGACATGTAGCAAAGGTATTTGAATTGCGCATGTTGCTTCCCTTTATAGGGACTGATCGAGCATTTGATGGGTAGCTTTCGGAGAAATGGAACGCTGAATTAGCAAAAGGAGTCGACAAGTTTGATGTCATCCCTTGGCTTCAAAAAGTGACATTAGATATTATCGGCGAAAGTGCGTCTTTGAACCTATCCCAGCTTATACATAGCGAACGTTCTCTATTGGCAGGCTCGTTCAACTACCACTTCGGCGCTGTCGAAAACAAACCGAACGAACTAACCAAAGTTCTCAAAGACCTCGACCAACTCGGTGGTGCATTACCTTCTCGTGCTCAGGTTCTTGCACTGTGTATGTTGCAATATATTCCATCCTGGTTTTCAGCGTGGCAGAATCGATATTTCCCGACTGCGGTAGAGGAGATTGCCAAGAGGTACCTGAAGGTGTCGAATGAGAAGGCAAGAGAGGTATTACACGAGAGTGGGTTATTGTTTGAGATGAACAATGAGGCGGAAGAGTTGTTACTTACGGGGAAGGACCGGGATGTGTTGAGCGTCTTGGGTGCGTGTTTGGTCTGATCAATATTTATTATCGCTGTGTTTCTGACGGAAATGAGTTAGTGAAAGCCAACCGTGCCGAGGATCCACGAAACCGACTTACTGAAGATGAAGTGCTCTCGCAGATATCGACGCTCATTCACGCTGGTCATCATACAACGGGGTATTCGATTGTATGGACTCTTTACGAGCTTAGTTGCCACCCAGAGGATCAGGAGAGAGTGTACAAAGAGGTTAAAGAAAGATCAGACAGCAGTTATGAATCCTTGGAGTGGTTGGGCTGTTGTGTTAAGGTACGTATGATTCTAGTTGCCCACTGTCACGAAATATAAATAGAAGGTATAGGAAGCATTGAGGCTGCATCCAGTAATACCTACTCTCATTCGAGAGTCTGCTGTGTACGATTCAATACCGCTGGAGATTCCGGTCATTGGATCGTCAGGTAAGGAGGTTACGGAGGTCCCAGTCATCCCAGGGCAGAGGATCATCATTGATATTGCTTCGTATAACCGGTATTGATATTTTTCACCGCTGCTTTGTTTTCACTAACTAGGGTGTAGACTCGAAAGCGTATGGGGACCTGACGCCAACGAGTGGAATCCTGCTCGGTTTCTTAAGGAAAATGATTTGCAGAGGGACATTTCGGTTGGTATGACTGGGAACATTCTTAACTTTAGTGCGTCCCCCACCTTACTTGCCAGTGTGTTGTGTTTGTAGCTTGACGTGCTCTACAGGTGGTGGACCTAAAGGCTGCGTTGGATTCCGATTCGCGTTAATGGAGATCCATGCTCTACTTGATGGATTCATTGAACGCTTTGAGTTCCGAGTACCGAAGGGAATGGAGATACGAAGGGCGAACATGGGGATGATGCTCCCAATCTCGGAGATTGAAGGAGAAAAAGTGAGGCCAGGGTTGATTTTGGACGTGAAAGCAAGAGTGTAGGAGCGCTGTATTTCTGTACCCTTCGTGTAGTCGGCCACTATCGGTGCTTACTGTCCGAATCACGATACGGCTATGCCACCACTTTGCTTGATTTGATTCTTTCTCGTCGCCGAGCATTTGTCTCAGTCTGCTCGCGGTGGATTAGCGCGTCCTCGCCGTGTTATACACCCTTTTCAGGTCTGACCATGATGCATGATTTCCAATAGATCAACCCTCACACTGGAATTGGAAAGTGTTCCGCTCATAGGAATCGAGTACAGGAGTGCCCTGTATCAGCGAACGTTTATACTGTGAATTGATATTTTAAGTATCGTAACAGCTCAGGCTGATTCTTAGAAGCCCACTCAATTGCCATGATTTTTCGCGTTGGTGCGGAATTTGACAAGGTGTAATTTTGATACTCACTGACGTTTTAGACTTCTCTTCGTCTGTAACGCCTCCGGCTATATATCATCATCTACGCATACTCGTACTATGTTTATCTTTGTTTACCAACCACTTCTCTCATGGAAGTTATAAATACCTTGCCTTTCGTCTCATGTAACCTATCCTTCTTCACCCCGTACGTAACATAGAAGATTACCCATTAAGGCCGGCAAGCGGCAGAGCCCGCTACGTTTACAAGACCAGATAATGTAACAGAAATAGTGGTAATCACTACTAATTGCCAGTACTACTTATGAACAGTACTTCATCATCAGACAGCCAAATCAAGCCAGACTCCTTCCTCAGTTACGATGAACCAAGAGATAGATATCAATGGTCAGCTGGAAGACGATGAAGGTGACGCGCCTGCTCGTCGCCCCGCCTGCGGCGGGCTCCTCACAGGCGCTAATTGAATGTTTGGGATGTGCAACTTGAACATTCTCAAAAAGTAGTGTCGCCTAAAGGTTCGGCAACCAGGAAGTAATAATCGCTCACATCCTTCGGATACTTCGTCACAAATCATGTAAACAGCCGCGGGTAATTCGACGGCAAAGCCAAAGGGGACTGTGACTGCTGTGTGAAGCAATGAGAATAAATATGCGCACCAGCTATCAGCGAGAGGGACAGTGTTCGCGAGCGTATTGCGGTAAATTTTGGGGTCCATGGTGCTATACATAAGAATTTATCAAGAGCAACGACCAAAGGAGAAAAGGTTGTTGGGACAGGTAAGAACCGATGGTGGACGTCTGAACATTCAAGGAGAGCTTGGGGAACTCGGAAATGGCAAAGAGCTGCGCTGACTAAGGATTACTAATGAACGGACGAAAGTTTTGACCCCATAGGGCCATAACCCACTACTCATCGTAGCGGGAATCACGAACGCGGAAACCCGAGTGAAAGTGCTGTCACAGACTCGGGAAGTACGCTCGACGTATAGGAGCACTGATAAATCATATCGGGTGTATCGCACCATGATAGGTTAATCAGTTTATGCTCACTACGTCTTACAATAGATTTGAGGGATATATGCCGAGCAGCAGCCGAGCAGAAAGGTTGGGCTTCCCGCGGGTGTGGTAAGAAACGATGATTAGAATGGCCCATATATGGTTTAGAGTTTTTCCAATTCCCGGCTTGTGCCGCCACCATGTGCATACATTGAATAAATATGGCGGCAATGCGTTCAAAGTAGTGATGAAACCAGTAGAGGTCACGGTGACGAATGAAGTGTTGTCGAACCATGCCGACTGAACTCTGATGGGAGCATCAGCTAAGGTACTCCAAATATCGAGAAACCCACGCCAATATAA
The DNA here is from genome assembly GCA_037176845.1 of Paramarasmius palmivorus. NCBI lineage: Eukaryota > Fungi > Basidiomycota > Agaricomycetes > Agaricales > Marasmiaceae > Paramarasmius > Paramarasmius palmivorus. Next base: position 79,181 of record JAYKXP010000072.1, on the reverse strand, counting down.
ACACCTCTCTGTACCCGATTTTTTTCCCTTCACAGGGAGCTTAATTATGGAACTCGGCTCAACGGCCCTTCGATCTTACGCGAATAAAAGATAGTCCTCATGATGGTGACTCTGTTCCTTCTCCACTATGGGTCTCACTTACCTAGATATCGGTGCTGCAGTTGTTGCTCTGTCATCTTTTCTTCTGCTGTACCTCCTCAACAAAGGCAAAAGACTTGACTTTTTGAACGGTCCAGAGGGAGAAGGCTACCTACTCGGTTATTGTTCTACTTTGCATTGTGGATGTACAAGCTCACTGACCCATAACAAAAGGTGTCGAGTACCTCCTAAGGACTGAACAACATGTCGGCGATCTCACCTTCCGCTGGATTGAATCCTTCGGCCCAACATACCGCCAACCCGGATCCTTCGGTCAACCCAAACTTGTCACAGCCGATCCTCGTGCTATCCACCATATTTTACACGCCAACGTGAATGAGTACCCGGAAGCTCGTGATTTAAGGAGGTTTTTTGAGTTGATTTTCGGGAGAGGAGTACTTTGGGCTGTTGGGGAAGAGCATAGGAAACATCGGAGGGTGTTGAGTCCAGCGTTTTCAATTAACCATTTGAAGAGTTTCGGGACGCTGTTTGAGGGGCATGTAGCGAAGGTATGCGAATTGCTCCAAGTCATCCTTTATAGACGCTGATCAAGCATTTCGGGTAGCTTTCGGAGAAATGGAACGCTGAATTAGCAAAGGGAGTCGACATGTTTGATCTTATCCCTTGGCTGCAAAAAGTGACATTAGATATTATCGGCGAAAGTGCGTCTTTGAATCGTTCCAAGTTTGCTCATAGCTAACCTTATCCATTTGCAGGCTCGTTTAATTACCATTTTGATGCGTTAGAAAACAAACCGAACGAACTAACCAAAGTTCTCAAAGACCTCGATAAACTCGGTGGTGCATCACCTTCTCGTGCTCAGGTTCTTTCGCGGTGTATGTTGCAATATATTCCATCCTGGCTTTCAGCGTGGCAGAATCAATATCTCCCTACGGCGTCAGAGAGGATTGCGAAGAGGTATCTGGAGGTGTCGAATGAGAAGGCAAGAGAAGTCATGCACAAGAGTGGCCTATCATTTGGGGTGAACAGTGAATCGGAGGAGTTGCTGCTCACGGGCAAGGAGCGGGATGTATTAAGCGTCTTGGGTGCGTGTTCATCAATATCCATCACTGTTGGGTGTCTCCAATGGAAATGTCATTAGTGAAAGCCAACCGTGCTGAGGATCCACGAAAACGACTTACCGAAGATGAAGTGCTTTCTCAGATGTCGACGCTAATTCAAGCCGGTCATCATACAACGGGGTATTCCATTGCGTGGATTATTTACGAGCTCAGTCGACACCCAGAGGATCAGGAGAGCGTGTATAAAGAGGTTAAAGCAGGATCAGACAACGGTTATGATTCGTTGGAGTGGTTGGGCTGTTGTGTCAAGGTACGCACCATTCCACTTCAATGGTGTGTCATGCGGTACAAGCAAAGTATAGGAAGCATTGAGGCTGCATCCGGTAGTGTCTACTCTCATTCGAGAGTCTGCTGTGTATGATTCCATACCGCTGGAGATTCCGGTCATTGGATCGTCAGGTCAGGAGGTTAGAGAGGTTCCAGTCAGACCAGGGCAGAGGATCGTCATCGATCTTGCTTCGTACAACCGGTATTTATCTTCATCGCTGTTTTATCTTTACTGACTAGGGTTTAGACTCGAAAGCGTATGGGGACCTGACGCCAACGAGTGGAATCCTGCTCGGTTTCTTAAGGAAAATGATTTGCAGAGGGACATTTCGGTTGGTATGACTGGGAACATTCTTAACTTTAGTGCGTCCCCCACCTTACTTGCCAGTGTGTTGTGTTTGTAGCTTGACGTGCTCTACAGGTGGTGGACCTAAAGGCTGCGTTGGATTCCGATTCGCGTTAATGGAGATCCATGCTCTACTCGGTGGGCTCATTGAACGCTTCGAGTTCCGAGTACCGAAGGGAATGGAGATTCGAAGAGGAAACATGGGGATGATGATCCCAATCCCGGAAATCGAAGGAGAAGAAAAGAACCCGGGGTTGATTTTGCATGTGAAAGCGAGAGTCTAGTAGTTGAGTAAGATCCCATATTTAGGTTTCGGATGTTCCGTTTGCGTGTAACCTGTATGTCATCCATGTAAAGTACTGGCTAGATATTGCTTTCAGAGATCACTCAACAACTCGTACGTCGTTAAAATAGTGACTCGGAAATACAGGTCACAGACCATCATTTGTGCTCGAAAGGGACTCGAACATGACTCAGCAATGCTACACGCTCGGAAAGGTAAGGTTTTTGCTTTTGCCTTTCTTCGTCGTAGAGAACGGAAGTAAGTTGCGGTGAGTAGGTACAAAGGCGACTGCGTTCGAGGTGAATCTGAGAATTAACCCCCAATGGGGACGGTTATCATCTACTGGCCCAAACAACTAGTAGGGCTGATGAGCGCATATATATTGATCTAATTCAAATCTTAGCCCAAAGATTACTACGCAAAAGATACCGTGAAATGACTATCGCTAATACTCCCACAAAAATTGCCAGGCCTAGACCCATGTCAGCTCGCGAAGCACCATTCATAAGGACACGACACACCTGCATAGAGTCCCGTCGCCTTTGTCCCGTATCTTTCGTCCAGTTCTGCTGGTATCGGCAAACTGAGTAACGATCCGGTGGCTGCGAATATATATTATATATGTAAGACCGATTCGACGGCCAATATCGCCGGGATCTCCCGGCATGCTGATGACTGGCGTAGCTTTGATAGCAATGTAGACGCCGGAAGAAAGACTTTCGAGGTTAATCCGAGTGAGTTTGCGGGGTCTGAGGGAATAGGGAAGAGAACCGTACCCGTACATGATCGCAATCGCGATTAGAGCTGCTTGCGTCTGCACAAATGGCCACGACAGCGTTACAATTGCCGCAACTGTCATACAAGGGATTTGAGTATTCATGGGCCTTGGGCGATTGTGAGAAATCACAGTGCGTATAGAGCCCATGGAACACTTACCGATCCAGTCAGCGATTACTCCACCCACAAGTCGCCCAACGCAAACGCAAGATCCTGCATTAACAAACGAGACGAGGTAGAATATCACGGAGTCGGAGAACTCGAGTGATTGCGCTGTCGTTAAAATATACCATGGTACTGTACAATGACGGTGTAAGTAGCAAAACCGAGTCCTCTAAACCAAAGACTTACGCGTGAAATAGCCCAAGTAAATGAAGAATATGGCTATTCAGTAGCCACTGTAAGGTAATATCTTGAACAGCGTCAGAGAAAAGTGCTCCTTTGGTGCATGGGTGCTAGATAGTCAACGTTTCATTGCCTGACTCGTGCCGTCAGAACAGTCGTTTGGATCACGGGGCTACGCAGTGTCACTTACCAGACACATCACGAGAGTCACAAAGAGGAAAGACCCAGCTATCAATCGTATAGTCTATTTGAATCTGGAAGCTGTTAGTCATCACCACAGACCTAATGCTGAATGACACGTACCCAACTCGAGGAAGAAGATACCTCACAGCAATTGGAATTGCTATACCACCTAAGGAGCTTCCACAGTATGCAACACCGTAGGCGAAACCAAGATGTTTGCGAAACCAGTCTGGTAAGATTAGAATCCCAGCGCTGGTGGTGATTCCAATCGTGAACTAATCATGCTTTTGTTTTCCTTCCTGTGTAAAGACGTAGGACTTTCAGCGTGACGCACCCCAGTAATAATTCCCTGCACAAGTAGGAATTGCCAGTACTGATGACATTCGGCGACCAAAACCGTAGCAATGACGAGGGTCAATCCTCCAGCGAGAAGCATGTGGCGCGCATATCCCAAGTCAAAGAGTCTTCCTGCAACACATGTCGAACCCAAGGCTAAGAATGACTGGAGCGACCGGTTAGAACTCGTGACAAAGCATCGGATTTTATTCACATACCTGGATTGATCCGATCCATGCACTGGTAGTGTCGTGTTAGCCTTCGATAACGAGCTCACAAGTCAAGACAACTCACATGGCTGACGGCGATGAACTATTAAGTAAATCCATCGGGTAGTACGCCTGAAAGATCTGGATAGTTAATTGTTCAGCTAGCGCTCTATGATGTCCCTTAACAAGAAGTGCATACACCCCATGAATTTATATAGCCATATCTGGGGTAATTCGTTCAGTCTTGTGGGACTTGTTTGTGTTTCAAGCGCACGAACGAAAAGGTATTCATAAACAGCTGCAGCATATTCGTAGTCAGAACGAGCTGATTGGTTAAAATACTTCACTCACTCCCAAAACATTGAGCCAAGCCCGCAATCCACCATCGGGGTACACATCTTGAGGTGTTGACGACGTCCCAATCTCGACCTCGACATCATCGAAGGCGTTAGTCTGTGTCACTCCAGTGTCCAAGTTGGTAAAAGGAAGAGTAGAAGAACTTCTTGGAGTGTCCATGGCCAGTTTGAGGTTCGTGATACTCGAAGGGTCTTTATAATGAACCACAGCATATTCGTAACTCGATCGATATCACCGAAAAGGAAAAGGAGAGAAGCATCAATATACCTGTAACTCTAGCTTTGAGGATGCTTCCTGACACAAATGGTGAACCCTAGTTTACTTTGCTGTGTGATACGCACTCACCAGAGAACACCCATGCCGAATCGCTGATTTGCTTCTCCGGCGTATCCTCATAGCGATGATTCCAGTAGTTTTCCTAGTGCGTGAGCTAATGTAATGAAGGTTCCATCAACGGAGAAGTGTGATAGAGAAGATGTGGAAAGTCTAATCGATGGGCATGAGGTGAGCCAAACGCTATTCCGGAAAACGGCAGAGTTGCCAAAAAAAAAAGCCCGTAGCTCACACATACCACGTCGATTCTTGCTTCTGACATTACTGTCACGGACATTATGTAGATCAGGATTGAAATTTCGCGAATGCCCAGGCTGGAAGACTTCATAGGTGTAAGATAAGATAATAACATGTCAAGAAAAGTCCCTATCTTCGGATGAAATTACATTCGAATGCAGCATGTTTGACTCATTGGAAGCGTTGAGCATGTATGTCGTATGGAGTCACCTGAATATCATCAATATGATCACAGGGAGTAGACATATCTGGAAACACACCATACTTTGTTTGCCCAGTCAAGCAACTCCCGCTGAGATCTCAGAGTCACGTACCTTTTATAGGATCTATGGCCGTATTGAAGGATTAGCTGACTTTCTCATAGGAGCACGAAAGAGCTTGTACATGTGGTGGCGGAAGAGCGAGTTTGCAAAGCGCCTTACGTCATGCGATGTCAAGGAATGATTAGTGACTGTGACATGTCACAACTGTCCTGGTCGTTTCGCGTCCATCGTCGACAAGCACAATCCTCGTCGTTTGTCCATAGTAAGTTCTCAAAGATCTTCTGAAGTGAGAGATAACTGAATCATAAGCCATAGTACCGGCACGGCTTCAGAGTCTATCTTCCTGGATCTCACCAGATGTCAACCTTTCGTTGACCTTTCGCATGTTCACCCAGCACCTCAGCGCGACTACATCCGGTATTCTAGCCCCACTCTTGCCCATGAGCCATTCCAATGAGTCCTGGCTGATGATTTTATCATTTCATGCATGCACGTTTCCCAGCCCTTTTCGATACCAGCGCGTAGGATGGATCAGCGAGAAATGCGCTGTCATGTACGTCTTCCGCCCTTCCAAATCAAACGAACTCTTAACCTATCTCCCTGGCTACAGGTATACTACTCTGCTCTAGACTTCCATTGTGAAGACCGCCGGCTTCCTACCGTGCCAGGCAGGATACATGATACGCGTAAGAGAATTGCTAGGGTTGTTGGGGCTATAGGTACGTGAATTGTTGCTAGCTCCAGATTCCTGTCGTATTGACAAGATCCAGACTCATCCGTCATAAACCACCTCCCTAGGCTTTGTGCGCTTTCTCCTGCCATTTACCCTTCCGAACGATTCCAAGCTACGCCCACATCTACTATCAGCATGACCTCCTCACCCCGCCGACCACTACGACACGCTCCGCACATCCACCGTCCCTCACATCCCTCTAATCGTTAGTTTAAACCGTACTGTAACCTTCAAAAGCACCCGGCTGTAGCGGAGTCTTGAACGATGTTTGAGGAGGCTCGTTTTCTCTCAATAACTTTCCCCTCGAACCGCGCCCTCCTACTCCCAAATCCTCTCACTACACCCCTCCTACGTCCCAGTCGAAGACATCTGACGCTTACCCCACTGGATGCTCTAGCCCGTGCTGTACAGATAACTGCGAGATGAACCGGTCACCCAGACGTGCTTTGAAGTCCTCGATATCAAACCGAGGGTCAACGAGGGGATGGTTGAATGTGATGTTTGTTTTGCTGAGGGATTTAGGAGGAACTTGGAGGAGAGTAGTACGGCTTCACGTTGAACGAGGTATCGAGCGCGATGTTGTTTGCTCTCGGGTGCGGTATTCTTCTTCTGCTCCCCACTTATACTGACTCGCGTATAGAACGGTGCCCCAAGCTGTACCCACCTCGAATATTCACATCTCCCCATCCCTCGCCTGTGTGGCTTCGACTCTTTCCGACCGATCCTCCTCTCGATGTATCGTGAGGATTGTTCTTGGTCCATTTCCGATTCCTCCGAGTACTGGAAGGCATGAACACAACCTCTCCCTACCTCATACGTCCGCTTTGCCTACCGCCGGTTTCCAGAATTACGGTCCACATATGGTCATGTCGTTGCGTTTTGGCAATGGTTCGATGGCGTAGTTGGTTATCGCATCTGTCTAACATGGTATCATGCCCCGAAAGTTACACAGAAGGTCCCCAGTTCGAGCCTGGGTCGAATCATTAGCATGATATAGAAAGAGTTCTTTTTTTTTTGATTGTTCCCTCGAGAGATTCGAGGATTCACAAGTCGATATGGGGAGAAGGGGCTCAGCTGCACACGAGCACCTGGTGTCGTTGGTTATCACATCCACGTAGCATCATGGTAGTTGCGGGCTCATTGGTCATTTGTTCACTCATTCTAGGCAAGTATTCCTGATGTCATTCATCGTTCATGTAGATTGGTTCTCAGTCGAGAGAGAATGCTTTGGCCACTGTCCCCCAAGTTCGATTTGGATGTTTTGTATTTAGGTTGCCGGATGTACGTTGCTAATGGTCAAGTTAAGGTGGAGGAGCGACCAAAGCTGTGATTCTATCATGACGTACCTGATAGACATTCCTCGGCATGTAGTTGGTTATCGCAATATTACTTGCTCGGTTTCTGACATCTTACCCTTTGTAGCGTTTGCGTCGCCTATCCACCGCGTTGCTTTCTCGAGTCACAGATCACCATTTGCATCAATCTGGTCAGATCCCAGAAGGATAAGTACACGCCTTCAGCACGTGTTACTCATTCTATGATGTCGGAGATTTCAAGCCGCATAGCTTTGCCGTGCGTATCACGTCTGTCTTTGGATCAGAGCAGAATCCGACTCGGAAACCTGGTCACTTGCAGTTCCCGGATAATTCACACTATCCTGTCCATACACGGTCCCATCAACTACAAAGACCACAAAGCGAGACAACCGCTCATTCAAACCTTTCTCTCATCTTATATGGATATACTTATGTTGCTTCCGAATCCTCTGTTTTACACCGGTAGATCGACACCTCCGGTGCCTTTCCAGTGTGTTGCATTTCCCCAATGCTCAGGGAAAGGTCCCAACGTATGCCACTAGAATTGTGCTTCGGAGGACAACGCTTGACCGTGACTCGAACACGACTTGAAGGGACCAAATATAGTGATGCCCAGCGAAGACGGTTATAATTCACTTCCCCAGACAACCTGGCTTGATGAGCGCATATATATCGATCAAGTTCAAATCTTAGCCCAAAGATTACTACGCAAAAGATACCGTGAAATGGCTATCGCTAATACTCCCACAAGAATTGCCAGGCCTAGAGCCATGTCAGCTCCCGAAGCACCATTCATAAGGACACGACACACCTGCATAGAGTCCCGTCGCCTTTGTCCCGTATCTTTCATCCAGATCTGCTGGTATCGGCAAACTGAGTAACGATCCGGTGGCTGCGAATATATATGTAAGACCGATTCGACGGCCAATATCGCCAGGATCTCCCGGCATGCTGATGACTGGTGTAGCTTCTATAGCAATGTAGACGCCAGAAGAAAGACTTTCGAGGTTAATCCGAGTGAGTTTGAGGGATTTGAGGGAATGGAGAAGAGAGAAACGCACCCGTACATGATCGCAATCGCGATTAGAGTCGCTTGCGTTTGTGCAAATGGCCACGACAACGTTACAATTGCTGCGATTGTCATGCAAGGGATTTGAGTATTCATAGATCCTGCGTTCATTGTAATGAGTATAGTGAGTATGAAGCCCATGAAGCACCTACCGATCCAATCAGCGATCACTCCACCCACAAGTCGCCCAACGCAGGATCCTGCATTAAAGAACGAGACGAGGTAGAATATCACGGAGTCGGAGAACCCGAGTGATTGTGCCGTTGTTGAAATATACCACGGTACTAAATGGTGACCTTTTAAGTAGCGAAATCGATCCCCGTGAACGGAGATCTTACACGTGAAATAACCCAAATAGATGAAGAATATAGCTATGCAGTATCCAGTATAAGGTAATGTCTTGAATACCGTCAGGGAGAAATGTTCCTTTGGTGCATGTGCGCTGGATAGTCTTCGTTTCAGCGTCTGCCTCGTGTTGTCAAAAGATTTCTCGGGTTACAAAGGTATGCAGCGGCACTTACCAGACACATCACGGTAGTCCCAAAGAGGAAAAGCCCAGCTATTAATCGTATGGTCCATTTAAAGCTGAAAGCCGTCACTGACATCGTTACAGACCTAGAACTCAACGATACGTACCCAACCCGAGGAAGAAGATACCTCGCAACGATTGGAATCGCTATACCACCTAACGAGCTTCCACAGTATGCAACACCGTAGGCGAAACCGAGATGTTTGCGAAACCAGTCGGGTAAGACTAGAATTCCAGCACCGGTGGTTATTCCAATCGCGAACTAATTGGGTCAAGTTATATTTTCCTTCCTGTGTAAAACGTACAATCATCAGCGTGACGCACCCCAGTAATGATTCCTTGAACAAGTAAGAATTGCCAGTATTGATGACATTCAGCGACCAAAAGGGTGGCAATCGTAATCGTCAATCCTCCAGCGAGAAGCGTGTGTCGCGCATACCCCAAGTCAAAGAGTCTCCCTGCAACAGATATCAAACCCAGGGCCAGGAATGACTGGAGCGACCGGTTAGGACTCGTGAAGAAGCGTCTCAATTCTCCATAAGTACCTGGATTGACCCGATCCATGCACTTGAAAGGTTGTATTAACCTCGAATAATGTCAAGTAAGCAGGACTCACATAGATGATGACGACGAACTATCAAGTAAATCCAACTGGTAGTATGCCTGGAAGATCTGTAGAGTTCAATATCAAGCTAGCACTTTATGATGACCTTTGACAGGAACTCCATACACCCCATGAATTTATATAGCCATATCTGGGAGAATACGTTCAGTTTTGTGAGATTTGTTTGTGTTTCAGGCGCACGAACGTTATAAAGGCGTTCATGAAGGTCTGCAGTATATTCACAGTCAAAACGAGCTGAGTGGTTAAATTGCCTCACTCACTCCTAATACATTCAGCCAAGCGCGTAATCCTCCGTCTGGGTAAACATCTTGAGGTGTTGACGGCGTCCCAATCTCGTACTTCTCGGCGTCTTTGAGCGCAATAGTCACCCCGGTATCTGAGTTGGTAATGGGGAGAGTAGCAGAGCTGCTCGACGTATTCATGGCCAGTTTGCGGTTCTTGAAACTCGAGGGGTCCTTATAATAAACCATGAAACAAACATCCCATTGCAACATACTCGATCGATACGGCAGAAGAGTAAAAAAACATGGAGGAGGCATTGAGTTATTTTCGCTCTCGTGAAAGAAACATTAATATAACTCCTGCCATGAGGAAGCTTCCTGTGTGACCCGAATAGTGAATCCGAGTATATTTCGTTGTGTGATACGCACTCACCAGAGAAAACACCCATGCCGAATCGCTGGTTTGCTTCTCCGGCGTATCCTGATAGTGGTGGTCCCAGTAGCGTTCCTAATGCGCGAGCCAATATGATGAAGGTTCCATCAACGGCGAAGCGTGATAGAGAACATATGGAAAGTCTAATCGATGGGCATGAGGTGAGCCGAACGCTGTTCCGGAAAACGGCAGAGTTGATGAAAGAAAACATACCCGTAAATCACACAAACGACAACGAGGCTTGCTTCTGAGTGAGGTAATGCAAATGGCCATGCGTAGGTTGCTGCTGACATTACTGTGACGGGCATTAAGTAGATCAGGATCGAAGAGCCTTCGACACGGCAACCTCGTTAATTATGACCCCAACCAATCAACCTGCACAAAGACATACCGAACCCTCGATCAGCTACTAGCCCAAGTACTATTGTTCCCAGTGCACACGATGCGTTAATAACCGATACTAATTCGAAGGCAAAATCGCCGAGGGCAGGATGGGCATTTGATGCCACGAATGTGAGTACTAGTGCGTGACTTAACTTCTAGGCAGAAGTGAGTAAACCTGAAGCCTTACGCGTGTTCGCCCCCAGGAAAATGAGGAATGTAGACAGACATTGTAGCGGGCGAGAAAGAATGTTCTCCTGACGAGATGTACCACTCGCGAGGGGTGAAGTTGCCTGGCGAAGTCGTAGTCTGAGACCGATAACCTTCAGAAAGCAAATTCATTACGTGCTTCGGAATACAGAATACAGTAGGCGCTTACCATATTTCCGACTAGCAAGAATAGAAGTATGATAAACCCAATAACGCGTACCGCCCACGCAAATCTAAAAGGTACTTCATTAGTTGGAAACTCTGTGAAAGGAGAAACCCGTAGTACTCGACTCGACGAAGTAGCTCTCGAAGTGCGATGGGGAAGATTGTCCCACCAATAGATGCTCCTGTCATGAGTAGGGCAAAAATCAACTCCTTCCGGCTTCTGAACCATTGCTCTAGAATCCTCGTTACTGGTACAAGGAATAGTCCACATGCGAGCTAATAACTCAGTGTCAGTTTGCCATCGGCTAAACAGAAGAGGCTTACTCCAGTCGCAATCCCCTGACACAGAAGAAAATGGATATATGAATCGCACTCTGGGGTCAAAAAGACCGCAATAACGAGAAGGGCGGTCCCGAGATACAGGGATAGCAAGTCTCCAACAGATCGCGCGATTAGACCGGGGAGAAAGAGTAACGAATGCTAGGGAACATCATGAACATTACCTCGAAACAAACGTAATATACGCTTACTTGTATAGAGCCAATCCATGCACTAACACGACCATTTAGCGTTAGAATCGAAGGAAGGAGCTCGTATCGCTCACATGTCAGGAGCTGATGACTCGCTTAAAAAGTGTTCTTGATAGTACGCCTGAAAGACCTATATTTAAGACGGCGAGGTGTATAATTAGAATATGACATGTAATAGGCGCTGAAAGACTTACCCCCCAGGAGTTGACATATCCGAAGCTGAAATGATTGAACGTGAGTATGCCGTCCGATGTTCGGTGGAAGCGAATGAAGGGAGACACGTACCTAGCGAAAATGCAGCAAAATGCCTGTATTACACGGTCACGACCATTAGCTAGGTTAAGCAGACGCAAGTATCACACGTACGCCGAATACGACAAACCATGATCGAGGATCCTCGTCATCACCAGTCGGTTGCGCCTCCAATTTGGATGACGGTAGTGGCTTGACCTCCACAACAATAGGCACGCCATTTTTCTTGGTGTGGACCTTTTCCTGAGCGGCCGCTGCAGTTGAGACACCGAGAAAGACAATGGAGCCTTTATCGACCGAAGGTGATGGTTTATGGGGCATCGTAAAGGCAAGGGGTCAAGGTACCGAGAACCAGCCTCTAATATACCTCAATGATGGTGCCAGGATTACCAAAAGGAAGAATTGAGGCTGATCCAGCAACCTATGAACTCTGAGTGTATAATGACCCAGGATGGGAAGGCAAATTTAGAACGATCACGTCTTTTATATCACCTAGACGGTAATTGAATAGTGGGGACTTACCTAACGACAGTGCGGGGTAAGGAATTGCAACTAACAAGATGTGGAGTAGGCTCGCTTAGACACCAATTCCCTTTGATAGAACTGGCATCACGCGACAGAGTAGTGAATATTGACGGTCGTGAGGATACGGCTCTATTATGTGTGAATGGTGATGTCCATTCACGGGTCAGATGTCAAGGGAATCGGAAGGACCGTTACCGTACTAGATCAGCTTGCCAAGCATTTTTTTCGTTTGAGTCTTGTTACGAGCGTCGAGAAACGATCATCAGTACGGTCGCACGATGGATCGAAGAGGCTAATGCTGTATAGGATTCGCTTGCCAAGCATTCATTGAAATGCGTGTTGGTCGCCCTCTAGTTACGCTCCTCGATATTGCTGTATCGTCGCATAAGGCTTTCCGTATATGCTCAACAGTTCCATCACTAGTTGCGTGGATTGTATTGAGGCGCTGATTCTTTGGTGCTAGGAATATTGATTACTCACCTAGTCAACAACGGAACTTCTTGGCGCCTCTCTTCTCACTTCATTCCTACACCTATCCGTTTGGAAAGTAGCGCTGCCTTTGAAGCTTACCGTACTATTTCATTCTCCTCCAAGCGAGTTACCAGCGCTAACATCCCGAATTCTGCCCAAATTTGGCAATTCCGGGCGTTGATTTCCGAAATTTCCGCCGTGATCACAGACCACCATCCGACAGGTCACAGGTCAAAACGCCATCCGAAACGAATGAAATAGTACAGTAGTAGCACCAGGACCACCGTAGACAAGAGTGCCAAACCCAATTGATGCACCCAAAGCAGATTACCCTCACATCGACGAACTCATCCCAAACCCAAACGATCACTGTGACTCGGACGTAAGTAGTGGTTGCAGTATAAGGCTGTCACATGGCAACTCGGACTCGAAGTAATCTTATGGTTAGGGTTTTATTTTTCTTCCAAATCACGATCACTAAGCCGTTCGTCTCCATCACGCCCTCATAAACACTCAGGAATCGCACCGCTAGATGCATTGAAAGACACTTGGAGCTATCGGAACCCAGGCGCGCAATTCCACCTCATCGTTATGACCCAATTCGAAGCGACAGCCTCACAGGATTTCGCCCGAAAACGCTCACTAGAAGCTACATCCACCGATCAAGTTTGCTTTCGTCATCTCGGGAGCCCCCAACTTTCAAATCTCAATACGGAGCTCATTATCCGAGGAATGGGGTACAGATGCTGGAATACGTTCGTTGCTTTCGTTTCATTGGGCCCGTTCTGCTCTTACTATTCCTGCTATAGTATCATCTTCCTGAAGAAGAGACTCTAGATCCCCAGTTATCGACACCTCTCTCCTCGACATCGAGATTATTGTGCAATCCAACGACAAGAAGCAATTCGGCGCCCATGTTGCGAACCTCAAACTGTTCAATACAGGTTTTCTTGTCTCAGAGTCTATACCTAATACATCGCCACTCGTGGATTCCAATTTTCGTTTCAGAGGTGGGCGAAATCGTCCATCTTGTCCTCAGATTCCAACAGTGAACTATGGGAAGCATTCAGCTATTGAAGGTCCAGGAATAGATATTGACTTAGATTTATCAAATACGCCAGATGAGTGTGATAATCGCTTGGCTCAGATGGCGTGCAGGGAGTAAGGTGCGTCACAGCTCTCCTAGTCAAGTACTCGATATTACCCAAACGTGACGTACAGTGCTTTGTGCTTAGAATCAACGTACAAGGTGCTGAAGGCGGTCTCGTACAAGGTTTAGTATGGCGACCCGCAACAGAGAAGCTGGAGGATGCGATGGATTCGTGCGGAGACAATACATCGGATGAACAGTTTGGCAAGCTGGAATGCTAGTTTAAAGGCATAGAGGATGGGCCGTGGTGGACGGGGTTGGCAGATGTCGCTCCACAAAGAACGGGTACGTGAGAAGGACAGCTGCTGCGCAAGTTTTGCATACTTGTCCAGAACCACGACGTTATCTCGCCAGTGATCGTCTTCCTTTCAATTGTTGTTCTGCTGAGGCTCTCTAGCAACTCTCTGGACAAAGGTGTCGCCGTGTCGGTGGGTAACAGGATATATTGCTACTCCATCGGAGAAGGGCGATGTGCGGGTAAGCAACATATTTGAGTCCTCGATATTTGTGACTTTGTGACTTTGTGACTTAGCAAGCCAAGGGGGCCCACCAAATAAAAAAACACACCTTAGGTCGATTTTCTCTGTGAACGATCTCCGATAGACCCTACCTACTTATGTAATTATTCACACGACCCATATATAGTAATTATTCACGTGAGATATGTTTTCTGCCACCGCCATTCTGATTCCGCACTACTTCCAAGAGCCAGAACACGCACCACAGGACTAGGTATGAGGCTTATGAAACAGCCCTACGCAAGCCTGATGATACTACAATAATCAATGGTCAGCTATTTATTTGAAACTATAAGATCCATGAAAACTTAAGTACCAATTAAGTACTTATCCATTGTGTTTCACGGCCCGGCTTCCTGCAATATACCGCAGTGTCATCCACTCTCGTCCTGGTGGCCTCACTCACTAGGACACCGCATAAGCATTGAGCCAAACTTGCAGTCACCGTGTTCAACCTCCAACGTCCCCGAGTCAATGTGGTGCCGTCAAGACCACCATCATTAAGGCTTGTGAGTCAATAGTTGTGCCCTGCGTTATCTCCTCACTAAATGGAAGTGAGCATGCTATATACACCAATGTGGTTGAGATCATACCATGTCCAATGAAATCGATTGATGTATCGATGCGACACGACCGAAGTCTGAGGCAGTTGAAAGAAGAAAACAATCTAAGGCAGCTGCCAAACATGCCCAAAGTGTCCAGAATCGGGCACATTGTGCTCAAAATTCATTTTGGGACTGAAATTTGTACACCACAAGGCCTAGAACTTCCTCCAAAGGGTACTATATTAGGTGGTCAAAAATTTTTTTTACTGGTCGACGAGGACCCTACCTACCTAACCCTAGGTCAGGGTTCGAATTCGGCGAGCCCCCTTGTAGCAAGCACTCCAATCACAGTCCCACAGAAGCGGTGTCGTCAGTAGCTGGTGGATCCAAGCAATCTTCAATCAAAGCTTCCAGTGGCATATACGGCGCGCGCGCCATCCAATCTTCCTTCGCTCTACTTATGCCCTTGAAAGGAGCTGTGAGAATCAAGGCTCCAATGACAAAGCCAATCCATAAAGAGCATTCTGCTCCCGTTACAACTATTTTCCTGGCTTGGAGCTTCTTTGTCAGCATACACTGTCTTTCGAAATGGCCTAAGATGATAGAAATGTCTTTAGAACACCACGAAATTCCAGTATCCACCAGTGTGAGCGCTCCACGCTTATTTGAAAGTGTTTCATCCAGTCATGCAGGTTTCGGTCAAGTTAAAGTACAAACAGGGATAAATATAGGCGTCTTTCATGACGCGGAATGTACAGCGGTCTGAGTGGGTCTATACGATGGAGGAGCTTCCTGTAAACCCTGTAAGTTAATCCTGTCATACACAGCTCTAACCAAATCATCAAATGATACATCTCCTCGGGGTCGAGACTCCGAATTGATTCTGTCGTAGACAACCCCGACCATATCCTCAATGGATACATCTCCCATATGTGACCTGGGCACAATTCCAGAAGTACTCGCTTCTCCACTAAGCAATTTCCTGTCAACGTCCGGGACTGCATCCTGTTCAGCGCCCATTTGGAAAGGTGAGAGAAGTCCTGGTTCCTTCTGTTGATGGCGGTGATACATCACAAAGAATGTGATGAATAAACCAGCTAAACCAATGCCCCCACCTACTGTTCCACCCACAATAGCGCCGATAGGTTGCTTTGTGTCCCGATTTGGCGGCATCATTGGCTGAGAATGAGGCTGTTTTGGTGTGGGCGTTGAGGAGTTCTGTATCGATTGTATGAGAATCCCGGCGATTAAGACTTCGGATGCAGCAGTCTGATTGAGAAGATCAGAGTTCAATGGCGCTGGCCCAGACCACTTCCCCGCGTACATATTACTGTGGTTTTGAGTAGCTAAATCTAGAAGTGCATTATACTGCCCAGAAATGTCAAGGACTACTCAATCGTGAGTGCAAATACTCACTTGTACACCTAAGTAGAGTTGTATATAGTTCTTCAAATCACTGTTCGAGGTATTTAGGCGTTGATATGCTGTTCTCAGCCCACGAATGAGGAACCCGTTCCGAAACGGAACTTCATCGTTACCTAAAGGGGACTTAGCATAAGACGATCACCGGCAACAGACTATCCACTCACCCTGAACACCATTGTCCTGCTGCCATGAGATACCGATCTGATTTGTTGCTGCGACGATACTCTGCTGTAGACTATTTATATCTGAATACCGTCACAGAGGTGTGCTAGTCAGTATATCACTTACAGTGGAAATACTGAAGAATTTCCAGAGCTGGATAATAGGATCGAAAGTCCCTCAATCCAAAACCCGGAAAGATGTATCTTAAAATCTTGGGTGGGGGAATTGCAGCTCCGAGCGTCGATCAATTCAAGAATCAACCCAGGAGCCCGATACAGGTGTTTCCAAATAAAATCTCCAGATTGTACTGCTGCATTCATGTATGTGCTGTTTGATGAGATCTCGTAGAGAAGTCCGGATAGTCTGTAGACCATCTGGTCAGCATTTTTCAGCCAGGGTTCGTGATTGATGCCGCACGTGAAGAACAGGCTTGAGAGGGGGATCGTCATCTATGCAGCACCTAATTGGATGAAGAACCTACCCGGTCTCCCATCCGAAGAAATTGGGACCTTCCATTTCCTATTGATTGTGAGGCTGAGTGCTTTGTGAAGAGTGTTAAGAGGTTACATTGAATGTTCCGCCGGCCATGCTTTCTGTTGATTTCATTAGTCAATTTCATGTTCAAAGTTGAAAGGAACTAGTGATTTACCGCCATAGCAAGATAGATGAATATTCTGATCGATGCTTCTATTGGATTCGATATCGTCCCGTAGCAGTGCATACTGTCTTACTGAATCCCAAGCATCACTTGCAGCATTCAAAAATCTTTCATCCTGATATGCCATGTATGCATGAATAGCCGCACGCCCGAACATGCTTAGAATATGAGTCCGGTAGTCGTCCCAAGTTGAAGAAGAGAAACCTACGCCTTGTTGACGACCTATCAGTATTGGATGAGCCAATGTCTCGATATCGTGAGTAATACTGGGGCATACCGTTAGGTTAATTCTAGAATGTGATCATTCATTACTCCGTCATCCGAATTACAATCTTAGAACTTACTTCAGCGTTTGGGCAAACACCGAGACATGTGGATACCTGGAAAAGAATTCCGTCACTTCGTTTTTGTACTTGGTTTGATTCGTGATGTAGTCCATTTCTGATATGATTGCATGGAGATTGAGAGCCGATCCTATTTCACCTAGTAGTGATAAGTGGATTTAGAAACACCACTTTATGCTGCGGGAAACACAATTGATACCTGCCAGGTTACTGTCAAGCATTCCAATTGCGTTATTCAAAGCGACGTTAGCGTAGTTCATACGCTGTGTGAGTGAGAATGTTATTTGGGGTTTCTACGTGATGTGAGTACTTTAATGTAGAAGCATTGAGCTCCACTCACCCGCCACATCGAAGGGGCTTCGAGTAATTGGGCCTGGACCAGTGGAACCAGAGGTACTGACAGAAGACTAACGGCAGCTAATGTTGGCATCGATCCTCTGAGGCAAGCGAGCATGACGACTACAGTTTGGGGGACGGAGAAGAAATGAAGGTTGTACAATGGCACCAGTACCTGTTAAATAGAGGAATCACATCAGTCAGAACATGGTATGTCTTGATTGTATGTAACGGCCCATGTGTGTTTCATCATATGTCGACACAATGATTGCATGGTAGCTGAGGTATTTGGAACGAAGGCACTCGGCAGATCAGCGCCCGTCCAATTGAAAACGAAGATTAGGAATGAAACCGATATATGGAGGAAATAGCGCTTTAGTCAATTTCAAGGAGGGGACAAACCACAGGTAGCGCGGGCATGAACGCGA
This sequence comes from Paramarasmius palmivorus, assembly GCA_037176845.1. Classification (NCBI taxonomy): domain Eukaryota; kingdom Fungi; phylum Basidiomycota; class Agaricomycetes; order Agaricales; family Marasmiaceae; genus Paramarasmius; species Paramarasmius palmivorus. The sequence goes on along the minus strand of JAYKXP010000072.1, from coordinate 60,999 downwards.
GCATCCAAATGCCAGTATCGCCTATAAAGAAGCAGAACTGACCAATAAAGAACGATTCCCTGTGAATAGGAGTAAAATAGCAAGGTGGTACCACCGGAGTGGGTCATAAATGGAATGTGCTAACACCGATCGTCGCATGATGGCAACTTGTGTTCCCGTTCCAGTTCGGAGAAAATTTATTCCCCCTCGGAGACGATGTGAAGCAGTGTGATGCTGCAATTATAGTGGATGTCATAGTGACTGTCAGTGTTGACTGAGTGTTATCATAACTTGGAGCGTAGAACTAGAGCCACTTGGACTGTTCTCGGAGGACCTAGAATGAACTAAACATTAGCCTTAGCGTGAGTAAGGGCGAATTGAAGCTCACATAGACGCGAAAGATACTCAGATACTCAGGCATCACCTCGATAATGTCAGCTGTTGGAATATCAACAGTCGTAGTTTATTCATCTCGTCGAAGTCAGACACTCCATCACTAGAAGCGACACTGAAAACGTACCTGAGAACCTCCCGACAAGCCAATAATTCTTGTATTGATCCGTTCATCTATATCATCTATCAAAAGTTCTGGGTGCACCTGATAATGTGAATATTCGAGTGGCAGTCGAACGAGGTTGCTTTCCTTGGTCTTATCCGTACGATAGGACATCCGACAAGTCTGAGGGTATCAGGTATAGGTGGAAATCCGGTGTTGAATTTTTTTAAGTGAGTACCGAATCGTTTCACGTAAGGTGACAGGGTGCAGTCTTCGGGGACTACAAAATGTTTAGTCAGTTGCGAGGCGGATAGTGTTTAACAGGAAACTCACTACAGGATGGGCTGTTCAGGAAAGTAAACAAGGGAAGGCGAAGCGGTCCCCCTTTGTTATGAGTAATTGATTTTGAGGCAATGCGGTGCCCTGGTCCCTGGACCGCATCTGTCCCATGTCAAATGCTGACCCCTCTGAATTCGTTCAACATTAACTAGGGTTCAAGCTTGCCGTCTGAGAGTGTTTGACGCTGGCAATTGTCTGGAAGAGCGTTCGGATGACGACTAAACGTAATAACCCATAGATTCTGAGTTCGCTTTACTTGCAACATTCCGAAGGTGATTCTATATATGGACAAAAAGGGGTACAGGATAGCACAATGTATCAATCTATGAGTTCCTAAAAATACCATCAGCGTAATATATCGGATAATCATCATCCAACAAAACAATTTACCTCTCATCCCTCGCAAAATCACTCCATTTCGGCGGTTTCACTAACGCATCCTGTACGTACGCCGACCAAACACCTAATCCACACACCGGGGCGCAAGGCCACGGGATCACCGTTGCGCAAATCGCCATCGCCTGGCGAAAGACCTCTGGTGTAGGGAGCTCATTCTTCCGGACCTTGAGCTTGGAGAGTACAGAGCAGAGCGCGTTTTTGAAGTTTCCGGCACTTGGGCATACAATATTGGTACCACCACCCATTCCAACTGGAGCTACGTGATGTGCGGCTGGGAACCCGTTCATAACTGCGTTGGAGTAGTGCGTGCTGCGTTCTGTGTAAGCTTGCTGATAGAGTAGCTAAGAATCGAACCGTAAGCAATGAAGATGAGGACATAAGCGACGTGATCTCACCCAAATCCGGAACCCATCAAAATCACAACCGAAAAAGTTGAGGACGTCGACGATTGGGAGTGAGACGGTTTTCTCGGCGATGTAGTCGATGTCTTCGCGATCGTCGCGATCGGCTTTGAACTTGAGGAAGCGCAGAGCATGTTGAGGGGATTGGTCGGCGAGCAACCTATAAATGACACCCAAGTTAGTACAAGAAAGATCTTCGAGTAAACCTTCACACCCACCTCATGGCCTTCTTACACGCTGCAAGTGCGAAATTGTTTCCATAACTATAAGCTGCCTCTGCTAGACTAACAACAACCTCGACGTCAAACTCGCAAAGGTCTGGCGAAGGACTGTTGTGCGTGAAAATGAGGAGTAGCTTGAGAACCTCCGCGGACTCGGTCGTTTCTGTAAGCGTGATCTTTTGAAGTTCTGATTTGACGCGAGGAACGGGGAGGGGAATTTGGTAGCGAAGGATTCTAGGTTTCGTGTGTGGGCACCAAAGGTTTGGCCGTCGGAGGATTTGAATATGGTGTCGATAGGGATGGTGCATGCGTCGACTATAGATTATTCAGTTAGAGCGAAAGCGCGTTAGAGAAGGCTATACATACCTGGACATGGAGGATGTTGTTTTTGAGACGCAGGCGCCGCCATTTTGAAAGCCCCAATGATGGTGGTTACTGGGAACGTTGGGGCGGCGCTTCTCCGTGGGTAATCTCGCTGTCAATCAGACAGCAGAAGCCAAAGAGATGACGCATCGATGGCTTGATTGGGGTTTGGCGTAGTGGTATCTACGGCTGACAGCGTTCACTGAGCCAGTGAAATTTGGAGTTAAATTATATGCCCAGAGGAAACCTATTCGCATCTGGAAACCATGATGCATGATGGCTCAGTTACTGATAACCACAAAGCGTAAAAGAACTTCGGACTGCTTTAGCCTCGTGCTCCCTATGTTCCTGGTTCGAAGCAACCATGTTGATCCTGATGATCTCTAACACTGACCTCCAAGATTTACCGAGCCATCCTGTATACACATGGGTTCGAAGTGAAAGCGGAAAGTGCCTCCAGTTGTACTCGTTCATGCTTCCCTCAGGACACACTAAGAAGATCGGGTGCCTAGAAAGAACAACTGTCAGTTGATTGCGAACATCACAACGAGTCAAAAAAACCCGACATCCAATTGCGTCACTTGACACACCCAGCACCCCAACAGATCATCTCCGAGCCGCATGCTAAGCCGATGTGATAATTAAATACATCGAGCAGATTAACGTGGTTATGGGTTAGCCGACAAGGAACTGAAGATGAAGGCCCTGCATTGTTAACAGTAGTCCAAGAATAGCTAACATATAGTTTAATGACGTACGGTCACCCATTATGCCTTGCTTCAAACGGACTGATAATTCATGTGAGTAAAGAAGGGACGTTTGCCGAGCTCTAAAGACGTCGCTGAGAAAAAGACTTGGCAATACGGGGTCCCTCTCCCAGCGATACGGGTCCTTCTTTACACGAAAAATCCCGCTCTGGATCGTACAATTCGGCGGGGAGGTATGAAAATCGATGTGGGTGTGTGTCAATCGAGGTAATCGGAGTGATGAAGAGCTCGATGTTATGTGACGTGGCTTGAGACTCGGGGAAAGAGAACACGAGAGACAACGAAGAGGGCAGGAAGGATAATCTGCGGATGGCGTCTAGAGTCCTTTGTCGGGAATGTGCGTCGGTGGTCTAATCAGCGTTAGTACCGGTCAGCTGGTAAGGAGAGGGAGGACGTACCAAGCTCCCTCTCTCTCTCTCTCTAGGGGCAGAACGATTGAGAGCCCTCCATCATGATCGTACTCTGCTCTTGGTACCTAATCAACGCGTTCCCTTGCTACGTAGTACCCGAGGACAGATTCCGGTGGCGAAAAGTCGCTTCGAAGAGTTCTTGAGCGTACGAGCGGCTCCCATTTCCGGGTGGGGAGGAGTCTGTGCTTAGATGAGGTGTATGTTGGTAAGTGGGAATGACTGAAAGGCGTACGTAGCCGCTGCCGTTCGACTTTCCCTTCAGTCTGTCCTAGGCCGATGGTGTCCAACGAGGCGGACAAATTCCGCGGCACGAAGCCTTAAAGAGTTACCCAGGGATCAAATAATCCGTTTGACTTTGTTTCACGGAAATATCAATACCGACGCACTACAGATGAAGTCGCTGAAGTGGTCCAAGCGTTCGGGGAAAGTTGAAGCCTAGTGGGTAGCGCAAGTAAGAGCCATAAGATATACACCGCAGCTATGTGGAAGTTTTCGATCATATATCTCACTTGGACAGGTTTGGAAGACTTAGTGTGGATGGGAGACGAGGGTTGGGAGCAGCCAATGATAAATGTGAAAGGATAAGGGCAGGTGTGACTTGTCACAGCAATAGTCACCGGTCACCTGGTCATGACATTTACGTACTTTCAACCACGACTACTCGGATCCCGATCCGCCATACCACCCTTCCCAGCTCGCTATTTCAATGAGCTTCAAAGATTCCGGAGGATATTGCATTGTGTAATTTAGAAAGTTCTTCGTCCTCTCTTGCACCATCACTCACATCACCTCCTTGTCAGCTATCTGTAATCTATCTTTGCTCCAGAACCATGGCTTGATACCCTAAGATGATGCCATTTGTCAAGTCACATAGGGCAAGGCCCTTTACTATAGTGACTCGAAACGATTCAAGGTTATTACACCACATCGACATGTTCACAGGTCGTTATCCAGTACTGCATTTGCATATCGCATATTTGCACTTGACTCGCAGGTAGTCCCTATATCACTACGCCTTGGGATAATACATCTTCCCGACTCATTCTGCCGATCTCAAATGATCCCAGTGCTATCGAAACACGCGCGTTTCTGGTGTTGCAATAGGAGATGTTGCCCGAACTCTGGATCCCGCAGTATGTCTTACGAACGCTCACGTCAAGCTTGATGCATGTTACTGCGTTTGACGAATTTGACACACAATCTGTATACAATGAGCTGGCTTCTCAGGTCGCAGATACGTAGTCCAGAGCTCACTCCAAAGTGACAACTATCTGATACATCAATATTCGGCCAGTGCACCGTGTGCTGTGAATATCCCGAGAATGGTACATAGTTGGGAACTTGAGCCACATGTTGATTCAGGCAATGATGGCAAGGATTGCGTTAAGACGATTTCCGTACGTCTATCTCACCTCATATCCTAGGTACATATATGTTTATACTGAAGAGATCATACGACTCGCAACTCCACCTCGAAACCGGGTTTCTTTCCATCAAGTACATCGGAAACGATCGGCTTTACAATATCCCGACTTGTTTCACGTTGAATCTCTGCAATCATTCCGCATGTTGATCCCGCCGTGCCGGTCCCATAGCCTAAGATGCAACTCTCGGAAGATCTCCTGGAGCAAGGTTCCCATCGGCATCATGATACCAGTAGGTCTCCTGTTCACAACAGTGACGGTTTCTGATTTGAATGAGAACATGGGTTCTTAGGAAGTTGGGAGTCGATGATTCTGATTGTGATGTCGAAAAGAGATTCCGCTCGTGTTCGTAAATAATGGTGGGTCGTAAGTAAGTGGCCCTGGACAGTATCATGTTCTTCTGCACCGCCCATTTTTGATGTACACAGTGAGCTGGATAGCAGTATGTAGTGTATACTTATATGTATTCGACACGCGAAGACATTATACTATTCCTTCCTCTCTTGTTTCCCATTTGGTAACATGTACGACTACAGGCCGAGGGGCCTCATGTGAAGATAGTTCGATATTCTCCGCCTGCCGCGAAATGCGATTCCGGCTCTCCATTCGTGCTAGCGATGATGTATTCCCTCGAGAAAGCGTTGACTGAAAAAGCATCATATAGTAAGCAATTCCCTGGCAAAGTCGTGAGGTAGGTAGCGCAATCTGGGTGTGAGCTTACCACCACTTGTATGACCTGCAAACTCAAATCATCAGTAAGGACGCCCTCTAATAGAGTCTGTCACTCACAGCTCTGACAGGAATGATAGTCACGTAGCTGTTACACGCGACTGAAATCAGGGCTACTAGCAAAAACGTGGTGTATATTGCGCCCGATTCAACGACCAAAATGATGAAATAGTCCAGGCTGTTGCGAGCTTGGCAGAAGCCACCGCTGTACTTATACTCTCCAGTTCACGCAGCACACACGGATTGTGATCAAAGCTGATTGGCAAGGTATGTTATCGTCAAATAGGAAAGTGATCCAACGAGGATTTGCACTCACTCGCATATCCAATGCTTGAACCTAGAGCCAGAGCTAGTGTAGCGATACAAGCTTCTTGCGCGTCGCCGATGACAGCGTCAATTTTTGTAAGGATAACGATGGTGTAAATCCCGAGTCCTGTTGTGGAAGTAAAAAGGAACAAGAAGGGGTAAGTCACACGTTTGTTGCCCTCCCAAACGATGTGAAGCCGATATAACTGGATATTGTAAGACTGGGCTCCTTCAGATACAAGTGGCTTACCCAAGATCCATCTCCGAGAATGATCTGGGGCATCAATATTGCTTGTTGAAGGGGGAAAGTGAGACTACTCATTGAGGGGAACATATCTCCGCCGTCGCCGAGTGCTCTGACCATATGAACGACGTTGAAAATAACGTGCTATACCGTTCATGTTTAGGGCTAGAGAGCGAAAGGAGCTCAGTAAGGACTTACTATCGATGCCAGACAGAACATCATAAGCCCCACCATATGAATACGAATGATCTGAGATGTGATTGTCTGTCTTGAGATTGACACCTGCGTAATGATTACAAGCACTAGGAATCCACCTGACAATAGGCCAGTAAGCAACGGTAACTCTATCTCGAAGCCGACTATACCATAAAGTATACACTCAATCAAGGTGGCTAGCACATTGAGCTTGATAGCTAGCGGCGCGTCCGATTCAACCATTGGGATGTATGACACCAAGATCGTTTGGCTCTATATATCAGGGCCACATCTGTGCAATGATGCGACCTGCTGAATTTAGTGACATCTATCTTCCTGAACTACCGACTGAGGCATCCGTGCAAATGGATGTCATCACGAACAGCTCATGATACTGTTCTGGTCCAACTTGAAGGGGATTACTTAATGCGAGTTGTTCATGATGGGCAGGTGAGAACGAAAAGAAGATCAGAATCAGAATCAGCACTGATCGAAAGGAAAGAAGTAAGATCACACTCAAAGACATCGCTTGGAATGTAACGTCAGTACGCTCGGTTTAACACTCGTCTAAGTTATAAGGCTGATTAAGGCACACTGTAGTGATGCATCGTTAGCTATTCGCGAAGATCAAGAACCATACCCAAGAAACTGAGAAACCACTGATCGCTGATGCCCGAACCGCTACAGTGAGAAAGTAGTACTGTATCTCTCAATGATTACCCAAATCATTGAAACAAGAGATCACACCTCAATGACAATGAATTATGCCCTAGTTCATTTGTCCGAGTCTTAGATGGCATATATACGGAAAAAGGAAGCTATGGATCAACAGACTATTCAACACAGATGACATAACTAACACCACGAACCAAACATGGCGTCTAGTATCCGCTCCTAACGCCTTTCGTAGTCTGATATCAACCGCGCGAAGGTCCTCGATGAGAGATTTTTCCCATTCGTTCCTAAAACGGATTGTGTGCGCTTATCCTCTTTCTACTTCGACGTTAATGTATTTCACCCCCCTAACCTAGCAGTTTTGATAGCAGACGCCTCAAGCTGCGCCGAGACTAAGTATTCCAGAATAGTCCACTGCGAAATGCAGACGAGGACTTTGCGAGGACTCGTAAAAATACTGTACTATTTTATCCCTTTCGGATGGTCACGGTCACAAGGCCAAAAATATCCGAAATTTTTGGTTTGGTCACAGGTCACTGGAGGATCATCCGAGCCCTCCCAGCGAGTTATCGGCGCTAACATCCCGAATTTTGCCCAATTTTGGGCGTTAGCTTCCGAAACTTTCTCCGCGGTCACGGACCTCACGCCGTAATTGTGTAAATTTGGAGTCAGTTTGACAGGAAATGCCCTCTGTAGCATTTGCGTACCATTAACACATATATAAAACTCATAATTTCTCTCGCAGTTCCCTCGTTCGTCCCTCAATTACCACTCATCCGCCTCACTCTTTGAAGACTTTCGCAGTTGAAGAGATTCGTCGAAAACGGCAATTTTTATCCTCGACACAGCGAAAACACGGTTTTTTTACTTCTTTTTACCGCATTTTTTGGGGTTTTAGGACCGTGACCACCGAATTTGACCCTCAGTCGCCGAAGTCTCGTGCCAAAACACCGAAAAACGTCCAAATGGGGCAAGAAAAAACACCGAATTTGGCCCACCTCCGGATGAGGGCGTCATTGGGAATATCAGGGGTCCTATCCGAAACGAATGAAATAGTACAGTATGTAACGCGCCGTCCTCAGATCGTACGGACCTCTTTTTATTCCGCAACCATCCTATGAGTACATTGGTAAAAAGTCAAGAAAACGCTAAATAGAGTAAATAAAGGAACGGCGTGATATAGTACCATATCGATAAGATATCAAGATATACCATATAAGGATAGGCCGGTTACACACTGCTCGTATCATACTTGGTCGTTATCCTTCTCGCCCTCGCTAGGTACATCCACGTTCGTTCTTGTAGTCGGAATTTCCACCCTAAGCGCACTAGCATCGATATCAAACACACTCCTCACGACACACCTCTTTCTGTTTGATCTCTGTAGACGTATGATAGTGAGGTAGAACGTGATACTGATGACACCACTCATCTTAGGCGAACTGTGAGTTAGATAGTTAAGAAATCAGAAGAGAGACGCACAATGTAGGTTGTAACATAATACAAATTCGAATCGGAGAGCATCACGATCATCGCCACGACAAGGAATACTGAATAGATTATTCCCGAGTCAATGACAACTCTCGACAGCTTGCGTAGCACAGAATGGGACGGCGATAGTGCTTGAGTGATGTGCCAGATTTTATATGCAAGTAGACCTACAGTTGCTCGTTGGGGGTAGAAAGGAGAAAGGCACACATGACGACGCACCTGTACTCATCAAGGTCGTAGCTAACGAAAACGCAAAGAACCCCAGCGCGAACTTCGATAGTGTTATCCACGATACTCCATCCCCTCGTTGTGCACTAAAAAGTGATGCCCAAAATGATACACCTGCAGCTGAACTCAACAGATCATCGATCAACCATGATTATCAAATGTACGCTCAGTTCTCACCTATCAATCCAACCCACAACACCCAAGGCAACACCCTTCCGATCCACCAAGTCCATCTTCCCCCATCCTTCCATACAACAAAACACCTATACACTACCACTGCGTCCGCCAAAACCGTGATACACAAATACGCGATCCCTCGAACAACCGCGGTCGGACGTCCGATGTTTTGAAAATAGGCACCATTAGGCGTTTTGGAGAAAGTGTTGTACCGGAGTGAGATGTCAGTGATGTCTGCGGTAACTATTGTAGTGCTTAGAAAGAAGAGGAGAAGAGCAGTGAGTAACAGAGATCTGTTGATTTTTGGGTCTTTTGGGGAGGTCGTGAAGAGTTCGTGAAGAGTAAGGCCGAAAAAGGGAAGAGATGCGCCTGTTGGAGAAGACTCGAAGTGTGATTACTTGTAATCAAAGCAAAGACCAGAGGGAAGGAACATGCCATATACACACCACTCGAGGATCACTGCGAGAAGGTTGGCGCTGTCGACTGAGACGTGGTCAAGAGACATGAAGTCCGACTACCGCCCTCAGATTTCAGCTATAAACCAATGTTGCGATCGATCAGGGGCTGTGAAACTGGGCTTCGTTTCTCAACCCCCTAAACTTCAACTTGGTCTCCACAGAAGTGAAATAGCTGCACATCCACGGAAACTTATAGAGGACAAATCAACATATTCAACAACTCGTAGATAACCACAACTCTGCGCTTCGTTTTGGAACATCCATTCTGAGTACATTAGCGTCAATAGCGAAAACACTTCTTACGACGCACCTCTCCCTGTTCGACCTCTGGACTGTCTAGAAGGTTATACTGATCACTTCGCTCACCTGTTGGGTTCGTTAATACCCGGTCAAACAAATGGGAACGACGCACAATATAAGTTGTTCGGACGTAGTACAAATTTGACCCGGAGAGCATTTCAATCATCGCTATGATCTGAAAGACTGAATAGATGGCACCCGAGTCGACAACGATGTGCACCAGCTTGCGTAGCACAAAGGGGTGGTGGTGGCGAAAGCTCACTGGTGTTCCGCCAGATTTTGTATGCGAGTAGACCAGAAAATTAGTATTCATTAAGCATGGCCCGAGAAACATGACGTCAGAGAACGTACCAGTACTAAACGAGAATGCGAAGAAATGACGCTTGTAGAGCCGCACACGGCATTCGCTGAGCACTAACTTTGAAAGAGCGCTACCCAGCATGATATCCGTGACCCAACCATCGCTCATCATCAACCTTGGAGTTGATATAAAGATGAAAAGTGCGCTACCAATCAATCCTAGCGATAACACCCACGGTAACACTCCCGACAATCAACCACCCTTGCCTTCCTCATCTATCTCCTGCACTTCTCCGCACCACAAGACGCCTACAGACCATCATCACACCCGCCAAGATTGCGATACACATATACGCGAAACATCTTATAATCACGGCTGGTCTTCCCTCCTTTCCGGACTCTTCTGGGGCTATAATGATCAACCCAGGGGTACGACGGAGCGCTGAGCGTAGATAAAACCTGAACAAAACGACTGAGACAGGGGCGCGCGCTCTGAGCCGGTAAGAATCTGGCGGAGATGATCATGATGGCCCGGTATACAATCGCATTTCGGGATGAATAAGGTTGAGCTGGTTCTATTGTTAATACTTGGAAGACTCGCCATAGAGTATATGCCCTCGCCGATGAAGCATGCATATGACGAATGCAAAACGACCGATAACACATCAGGCACCCAAGTTCGTTTATGTTCTCTTGATGCTCCCTTCACTGTCTCTTGCTACAGTGCTGTATGTATATCAACAGGGGCTGCATCTGGCTGCATTACGTTTTGGATGCCTCTCGAGATGAAGTTTGACTATTACCACTTGTAAAATGTCACAATATTCGTCGTCAACCTGCGAGCACTGAGCTGCCAAAAGGGTAGCAGCTAACGTCATAAGTGAAAAAACGTTTGGATCACCAGAAGAGGCCCATCAAAAGAAGTACCAACTTCAAGAATTCATACCTTCCATGAGTGAACTGAACCTGGTGAACCCTCACTGGGCCCAAAAAGTCTTGAAAGAGCCGTAAATTCCGTGTCCAGGAGCGAAGTCAGGTGTTTTTCAATCTGTAACGCTATTGAACAATGGATATCCGCGCTTAAAGTACCCTGAGGTATTTTGGAGGGCTTACTGTGGAAGGGAGAAGATCTTCAAGGCGTCGACGATGGACGCGAAAAGCAGAAACTAAGGTGTGACTGTCACCGTACCGGGGGCCACCGGTCACGATGAGTCCACGTTACGTCACAGAACGACTTGGCAATCAACGTCCACCACCTCCTCACGTTTCCACTCAAGTAACCATCCTAATGAACTCCCACACTTCCTCAACTTCTTCAGGTATCTTCATCAACCGTAAAAGAATGAATGACCACGAGCGGGACGTCAAACACATTGCCGCCTCTCATGTCAGGCTGGCCCTTTGGTCAAAAGGCCAACTACACTCCGATCCGGGCAGGTGAGCCCATAAAGCACCTTTACGCGACTTAATATTTAATATGACATGGGCACCAGGAGTTTAAAACGGCCTCAAATTGTCACCGACGTAGGAGGTTTATTGAGAAGAGAGCGACATCTCACCAGTGTGTCCCGCGCATCTTATCATCCCTCATTTACACAACTGACAAAGCCATATACAGATAGGCCATTTATCCCTGTCCGGCCTTCCAAACAAGCTTCCACAATCCCGAAGTCAAATTCATCAACTGAAACATCGCGTCTGTCATACATCGATCTCATCAAAGCCGTTACAACACAACTGGAACAGAAGACTACTGAGCTGATCCGTATCAAAGCAGAGAACGCGCTCTTAAAGGCCGATTTGGATGGATCTGTGAACATAAAGCAAGAACTAGAGGAAACTCAGAAGGCCAACCAGAAGCTACAGGAGAAGATAGCAGAATACGAGGTTAGATTGAAGATGTTGGAACTTTCCCTGTAGAATGAGGAGGCTTACCTTTCCTGGTAAACGGAGGGTGTGTCTCGGTGTGTTCAGTTGCATCTTCACTGTCTTGTTCCGTTTTTGTCTTCCCTTCGCTAAGTGTTTATGTCATACGACAAGAGAAAATCGTCATGGTTGAAGCGATTCATCTCACATTTCGAACTCACGGATGCCATGGAAAAGCTTCCCCCGCGGAGGTTTGTCACTATTCCTGGTGAGTCATTCGTGATCAGTAGCTTGAAGTTTGCGTTAACTTGCGTGTTGGCCGTTAGGCGGACAGAATGTACTACATAGAACACGTTCTGTACGGAGCTCGCCGAAAGGGACTCCGCAAGGGTCGCCTAGTTGCCGAACGGGCATGATCGACTCGGTAATTTGCGAGATGAAACAAGAGAACGCCAACCTACGCCAACGCCCAAGTGGCGAGAACTCCCAGTTGCGTTGTTGTGAATACGATGCACTCCTTGCAGCCTTGTGTTGGATATGTGTTTTTTGACAAATCCCTGCTCGTCCTTGATTAGCGTGCCCTATCGATTCTTAGCACAGCGTATCAAATAAATGGGCGCCGGCGAGTGTATTCTTCATAGCTCCGTCCGTACTCTATTGATTGCTGTACAAGAACCCAAGCAGGCGGAGATTTCAGTAGGCTATCAATGCCCTCCTTGGCTCCATGTCCTTGTTGCTCTGGATTTTCCCTGGCGTACTCAGCGGCGAATAGCATCACCTGAAACACTGACGTTATGGTATGGGCCTTTTCATGTTTTTTTAGGGTTGTCATTGAAGACGCCCTCACACACGAGAACCTCTTTCAGAAGGGCCGGCTAATGGATTATAAGGTCAGAACCATATGAACTCACTTAGGCAAGTTTCCTGCTTCATATTTAAGCCCAAACGGGCTCCTACAAACATCCTTCAACCGCTTCGCTATTCGCTCCCCCTTAAACATGGGCCATTCACATCGTGTCCGTGGGATCAGAAAACTTCTGGTCGCAACAATCATTGGCGATATATGGCCAGGAGTTCTGTTTGTTGCTTCGGTCGCCACTAGTCAGTCGGTTTTTCATGTTTCCAAGAGATGGATCTACTGACTGAAATACCCGTATAGTGGTCGTATTGGTGTCCGAGAACACTGAGACGCAACTGGCATTCAAGAGCAGTCTACTGACTGTTCTTGGTCTCGTTGTTGGCTTAGTCATCTCGTTCAGAACAAGTTCTGCGTATGAGAGGTATCAAGAAGGCGCGAGGATGTGGAATTCGGTAAGTATGCCCAAACTGATTTTCCTTTTTACACATTCGCTCTGACGCTGGCGTATAGATCGCAATGCTTTCCAGAAATATTGCGCAAATGGTATGTGCCAAACGCAAATCTACCGTAATTGTGCATGAAGGTGCTTTACAGATCTGGATTCATGTTCCCCATGAACGATCACACAAGGAAGGACAACGCGAAACTTCTGTTATTGAAGCGATCGTGGAGAAGAGAACCATGGTAAAGCTTGTTGAAGCTTTCTCGGTCTCTGTGAAGCACTACCTTCGTGGCGAGTCTGGTGTCGACTACGAGGATTTATACCCACTCGTCTGTTTCCTTCCACGATATGCCAATAACTCGTACACCATCTCCGACTTGTTGCCAATGTGGTCACGCAACCCCGAGGTTTCTGAAGGAACGGCCTCCATCGCACATTCTCGGTCATCAACTCTAGTTTCTGACTCGAGTTCCACTATTGGTGAGCCAGTCACCCCCTTTGACAGCAAAGAAACGTCAGCAATGGATCAGGACTCTCTTCTCCCTACCACGTTGAAGCCTGCCAGCATCCCACCTGAAATGATGATCATCCGCGTGTTCAAGAGGATCGGAAGATTGTTCGCCGGACCAACGAATGATTACGAGAATGTGAGCCAACAACAAAGCAATGTGACGCCTGAGGCGAATATTCCCTTTGAAATAATCTTGTATCTGCAAAGGTGAGTAATAAAGCCTTCGGCATTTGCAACTCCCGTCAGCTACACTTACAGTTACACAAACCACGTCATTACTGCCGGCCTTGCTCAGCCCGCCATAGCTACTGCTCTAGTCAACACCCTTGGAATGATGCAGGATACCTTGAGTAATCTCAACCGCATCAAAACAACGCCGCTACCTTTCGCGTATCAAGTACACCTGCGAATGTCAATATGGTATGTTTCAGCTTCGTATATTCATCGTGAGCCTCCAGCTCAGTATAGGTTCGTTTCAGGATATATCTTTTCTTCCTGCCATTCCAGATCTACACCGATCTTGGGTTCTTGACGATCCCAGCTTCTGCATTTGCCGCATTTTTGTTCCTTGGCTTCTTGGAAATTGGACAGGAGATGTACGTATTATTGACTCGTCCACTGATTTTTAATGTGATGTATTTTCAGTGAGAATCCTTTCAACTACGACGCTAACGACCTGGATCTCGATGGATTCTGTCTCAGTATCCGACGCGAACTACACCAAATCACCGCACACATCTCCCCTGAGCCGTATGTTCTGGTAGATTCAACAAGTAATTTACCATTTGCGCCAGCAGACTCCCGTGATGCGAGCTATATCATGAAAGCTGGGCTCGAGGCATACATTGCGGGAGACGACATTTCACCAGGCATGTCGAGCTTGAGGAGGACTTTGCTTCATAACTGGAAATATGTTGGTTCAGAAACGAGGAAGGATTAAGTGTTACCGATTGCAGTCTTGTAGTTATGATACGTACCTTTGTATTCCGTCCAAGATCAGAACAAAATCGGAGATTGCTGTTTTCAGAGCCAATCGCTGAAACGTCGCACTGACAGCATGGTCGCTGTCACAATCACTCCCTGTCCCACCACCACGGAGAACAGGTGCAACGATTAAATCCAAGCTGCTGCCGTAAGAGAACCTGCGACCTCTTGCATTACCTCCGAAAGCTACATGAATTAATCACTAACCAAGCTACAAAGGCGCTGCTATAGAGAGCTTCGTGAAATAGTTGAAGGTGATTCCATATTGATCCCAAGAATGGTGAATCGCGAGGTGCGTAAGATACCATACCCTCCTAGATTAAGTGTAGGGTTACGATCTAGATCACCTTGGTGGGATGGAGAAGAACGAAGACCTCATGTATCGATCGAGAAGTGGGAACTGATGGCACTTGGCGATCAATCTCCACCTATTCAATGAAGTCCGCATTTCCATCAAAACTATCCCAAGTTTTTGGGAGCAGCGAGTACAAAGTTCCATGGCTACAACATTCTTCAGGCATTCCAATAGAATGAGTGCCACCCGATGCACAGGTGTACCCCAACCTGTGGCACCTTCGATACTCAGAAAGGCATAAACACTAGCTACACGACCCCCCCGGCAAACGCCTGCTTCCGGACATGTGTTGCTTTCGGGGTCTTACCGCTTCAACTCCGCAGCGACATGAATTCACACGCTTTCTGCCCCAGGTGCAGGCCTTACAAAATCCATGGCTGTGACAGCAATTCCTCTTTCCTCATCTCCCCAGCTCAAGTCATGTTTTCGCCGAGAAGGTTGTGCCATGGGTTCAAGAACGTCTTAGTCGCATCAGTCATCAACGATATATGGATAGAGGTCCTATTTTTCACTCTTGTGGCCACTAGTAAGGTACCTTTTGTTCATCTCAGAGGTAAACTTACTGAGAAACTTCGTAGTGGTTACATTGGTATCTGAAAAGACCAACACCGTCTTGACATTCAAGAATAGTCTACTCACTGTTCTGGGTATAGTCGTCGGCTTGGTCATTTCTTTTAGGACAACTTCAGCGTATGAGAGGTATCAGGAAGGGGCGAAAATGTGGACTTCTGTATGAACACCAATACCAGTCTACCAGAATTTCTCCCTCTGATATTCAATGTTAGATCATAATTCTTTCCAGAAACCTTGCACAAATGGTACGTATCGATCACACATCACCGATCAGAAGTATAACTGAGAATATTTTGCAGATTTGGATTCATATTCCTAACAAACGACCAAATCAAAAAGGACAGCGCAAGGTCTCTACCATGGAATCTCTCATCGAGAAGAGAACCATGATAACACTCATTCACGCTTTTGGAGTGTCAGTAAAGCATTACGTTCGTGGGGAATCAGGTGTCGACTACGAAGATCTCTTCCCGCTGGTCAGATTTCTCCCGCAACACGCCGGTACCTCCGAGTCTGTGACTGAGTCCGACCTGTTACCATTGTGGGCGCCTAACCACGAGCAGAACAGAGGCGCCATACATTCTCGGTCGTCGACACTGGTGGCTAACCCAATCTCTCCTGAGAAACCTGATAGCAAGCCTCTCACGGTTGACCCGGACTCATTACTTCCCACCGCGCTGAAACCGGCCAGAATACCTCCTGAGAACTTGCTCATTCGCTTCTTCAAAACGATTGGGAGGCTGCTCACGGGAAAATGCGAGAACGTTGCGGAGCAGAGATGCAACAATACTACAGCAAACATTCCATTCGAGATTAGCCTGTACTTGCAGAGGTGAGCATCGGAACCGCTTATGCTTCAGGTCACCTCGTTTCACACATATATGCAGTTACGCAAGCTACGTTATCAGCACCAAACTGGTTGAGCCTGCCGTGGCAACTGCACTTATCAATAACCTCAGTATGATGCAAGACACGCTCAGTAACCTGGACCGAATCAAAAATACTCCTTTGCCGTTCGCATATCAAGTGCATTTGCGAATGTCGATATGGTAGTTATGGCCTTTTGCATTCTAAATGACTATTTCATTCATTGTGGATCTGTTCCAGGATTTATCTGTTCTTCCTGCCCTTCCAAATCTACACCGACTTGAGGTATCTCACAATCCCGGCTACGGCCTTCGCCGCGTTCTTGTTCCTTGGTTTCCTGGATATTGGACGGGAGATGTGAGTAATATGGACTTGTAACGATTTGAGAGTTAACCCGATGCAATGCAGCGAGAATCCCTTCGACTATGATGCCAATGATTTAGATCTCGACGGATTCTGCGCAAACATCCAACGCGAACTCCACCAGATCACTGCTCATATCTGTCCTGAGCCGCATGACTTGGTCACGTCATCAAAGAACCAACCTTTCACACCTGCAGACACTCGTGACGCTCCCACTTTGATCGAAATTGGTTTGGATGCATATACTAACGGCGAAGAAGGCCTTCCGCCGGGGATGATGAGCATGAAGAGGACTCTCCTACAGAACTGGACACGTCAGGAACCGAAAACGAAGAGGTCATGAGTTTTCTTTTGGCCATCGCGATTAACATTGCGCGGCAGCTGTATGTAGTCAATGATATGTAAAGGCAAAGGTTACCAATTTGGTAATTTGACCCTGGCAATGAGGCAGACATGTGTTACTGTACATAGATGTCATGTTTCCCCTGTGACCAATCAGTGTGTCACAGTTGGCTTCCACTCTTCCTTTGTTCCTCGATGCAGATCGACAACTCGGACGAAATCCACAAAGCTGACTTTTTCAAATACTTCGACTCTGGGTGGATCCTTCCCAAAGATACCCGTCGCGGACATTATAGGTCGAATCCGTCTATCCCGACTCAGACCCCACTGAATCAAAGTCACAAAAGATCGCTGGCAATTGATGATGATGATATGCCAGAGTCGTCAGTATCGAGGCCTAAAAGGAATAAATCAAACCTCTCTTTGGAACAGTAAGCGCAATGTCAAGTTTCTATCGATATACCTCTTACTGGACTGTATACTGTACAGGCCTTCCAATTCAGAACCTGAAATCGACGCGACACAGGAAGCGAGCCGGCGGCGCGGAAGAATGAGAATGAGAGCCAGGTTCGTCGTGTATTAACCTCCAACTACTATTGAAATCGACTCGATATACTCAGCCTTTCAAATGACCGTTCAAAGCCCATCTCTGCTCATACCAACCCCGACCCATTGCCGCCTACCATTACACCACCTCTCACCCCAAATGCAAACCCATCCCCTACATCAGCCCGCCGTCTTTCACGAGTGATTACGATCCAAGAAGAATTCATGAACCTCTTCAAAGCAGCTCAAGCTGAACTTGAAGCTAAATCCGACGAATTGGAGCGCACCAAGGCCGAGAATGCACGTTTGAGGTCTCAGTTGAACGAAACAGAGCAAAATCACCACCGTGAGATGATAACGGCTCATAGAGAGTTGGAGGAAGCGAAGGAAGTCAACAGGGCATTAGATCGTCGGATAGCGGACAACGAAGCGAAAGAGGAGCGGCTAAGGCTGTTAGAAGGAGCTATGACGCGGGAAGACTGGGTAAAGTTTATCGATGGAGTAAAAGGCAAATTGCCGATCTTGGAGCGTTTTGTGGAGGGTATACCATATTCGGGTTCTGGTGATGCGTGAACGTGCTCAAATTCTACACGGTGCCCTGCGGATTGTTGCTCCTTGCATGTTTTTGTAGTCTTGATCGACCCAACGCGCAGCTGAGTCCAGATAAAGAGATGAATTAAGTGTTCCGGTGCAGCATCCAAGACGCCCTTTTTGCACGCGAGAGCCATGTTGTACCTAAACAGCGCACAAGTTTTCCCACACCGTTTCCTCTAGAGACGAAAATACCGGATCTGCTCCCGTATAGTAAGGCCCCTTCGTCTTATGTACATCAATTTTCGCAGCTGGTCCAGCGCTAGTTGCACATCCTGATCTGCTGGAGCAACTGCTCTGGCTTCAAGTTGCTTTTTGAATCACCGTTGTCCACTGTCCATGCGTGTAACCACAATTAGCCTGCCACGACGACTTCCGATACTCTCCCGTCGCGAAAATGGCATGTACAGTATGCATCCAGTGTGAGTTTGAATTCAAACATCTGCTTGACTATCGAATCCGAATTAACCAAGTTAGAACGAGCGCGACGAAGTGAATGAAATGGATCATCTGTTGATCATCTGTGTAAGGAAATGGTTGTACGGAAACGTCCAGTCTGCGATGAAACTCTAATTGACGAGTGTTGGGGCGGCGAAGGTCGGTAGTTTGCGGTTTCGGATCTACGGCTCTGTGCCTCAGATTTGGAAATGGAGTATTAGCGAGTTCGTGGTCGTCAATGAAATTAATTCAGCGTGGGAAGCTGTCACATGTTGTGCCGAATTCGGAGCTCCCAGCTTCTCCGCGTCTTGGAAGCTTGATACTTAGCACCTTGGTGACGGAATACATCAGCCAATCGAGGTGAGCTGCGGTATACTGTACAGATGCGAGTCGAGATGTGACCTAGATAGCAAGGGAACCAATCGTCTAAACGGCGCGCGGATTGGGCGGTGACAGACGTCATTTATCCTTCACAACACCTGACGTATTCTTCGCTTCTTGAATTCGAACCATATGCTAGGCTCATGGGCCTCTACGTTGCTCCACCTTTCTGCCCCATCCCTTGCGGTCGACTTTGAGCACAACGTACGTTCCCAAACCACCTGTAACTCCTCTCCTTGCTAAGATGAAGACTCTAGAGCGATGATACCACCTGAGCTGGTCTATCAGGTCCTCAACTTTACCGATAGAAAATATCTCCTCGTTCCTTGCAGCCTCGTATGCTGGACCTGGCTCGAGGTTTCTCGTACCCTCTACTTCAATCGCCTTGAGCTGCAGCGAAAAAGCCGACATCTACGACGACTGGAGGAGATAATGCGACCGAGCATAAGATGTACCATCCCTTGGAAACGTATCAAGACGTTGTCCATCACGAAACATTCTGCATCGCCCCTCTTTCAGTCAGAACACCATGTTCAAACTGTGTGTCGAACAATTGGTCTGTTGCGACAGCACGTTTCTCCGGATGTCCTCGTCATCAACGTCGAAAGGTCCCAGCCCACGATTCACACTTCTCACATCATATCCTCCGCATTCGACGCCATTTCGTATCTACGACTACAAGTTCAAGAGGGCGATTTGAACGAACTCGTTCCATTCATATGCATGTTTCCCGTCCTAGAAACCGTCGACTTGTCCTGCGGAACCGCACGAGATTTCACTGTTTCTTCCCCTGCTATTCTTCCAACCACCTTGCGGGATTTTCGTCTTCGCATCTCGCGTTTCACTAACGGAACCGGAGACACTTTTGCTTTTTGGTTGAAATCTAATTCCGCGATCCTTGCCTGGAAGCATTTATCTCTCTTGGATATCCCAAGAACGAGCGTTTATGCGGCAGCGCTATCACCTCCATATGGATATCCCTCCATTGAGACACTCTACGTTAGTTTCAAGTGCCTGGATGGGTATCGGGCGTACCAGAGTAACGTAGAAGACTTGATTCGTGAGTGGCATATCAGTCTCTCTACATCCACACTCATTGATGATGAAAATAGCGTGTATCAGCCTCGCGCACGCTCGGTGCCTCAGAGAAGTGACATTTTACATCCCCGATACAAACTACTACCTGATCCCAATTCTCAAAAACGTCGGAAAAGCCTCAAGATCTGTCCAACATGGAAGTCCATTGACGATCGCCCTGATTACGAGCGATGAAGTATTTCAACGGGAGCCAAAAGAGTGGCTCAATTTGGATCAAATGGTGGCTGAAAATCGAGATTGGGTGTTGATTTTAATGAACGGCTAGGAGTTTTTACATGAAGGCCTTGTCGAGAAGACTTTTCCGACTCTTCACAGTCAGGGAAAGATGGCATTCCGTGCTCTGAATGGATCGTTGGGTACGAGTAGCGTTACAAATTTGATTCATAGCTCTGCGCGTAGCATATATGAACGTTGAAACTCGGTCAATGAATCATCAATCATTCTCCGACGCGTGTTTATACCCTCGCTGTGACCTCCGTTCAAAACAGGCGCTGGTCTCCTCTTTTCCCTTGATGTTGGAGATAATCGATGTCATATTCCTTTAGGCAACTCGAACCCGAGGCGCTCGAGAAGCCTAGCGAGCAACGCGTAGATCTCGACCAAAGCACCTTTGGGTCCTCCAACTGCAGAGCTACCGGGTCAGTAAGTCAATAGCAAGACTACAAGACTCAGGAAGTACTAAAACCGAGCCAAGTGGAGTTCGGATCCATCGTGTCGCCACAAGAGGCACGGCCCAGACGGGATGCTAGCAGCGTGCACGACCATCCCTGTTTCCAAACGATCACCATCTTCGCATTATATCACCGCCAACTAACGACCATCAGGGATCAAAATATCCTTGCGGTAGCACTCATATTATGCGCTGGATGCGGTCACAATACTGTGACACCATCTTGTCTCAATTGTCAGCATCCCAGTTCAGCGATTATATCTCAAATCCTGTAGCTGCCAAGGCAGTAAGCCTTCCATTATCACACTTCATCGACACTGATATTATATGAAGTTGATATTTTTGTTCTATGGTTTAATATCAAATCCCTAGATATGACAGACATAGTAGTGCTCTTCCTCGTCTCTATTCCTATCCCGGTCAAAGAAAACTGGCGCGTTATACCCATCATTAAATATCGACGATAGCTCTTTTTCTGCATCCTGTCCTAGAACATCTTATTTCTCTATATCGGCACACTCGTAGATGCCATTCTGATAAGTCATATTGGGGCAATATTCCTGATGACTTATGTCCCCTCGCAGTCCTGAAAGAGACAGCGTGAGACTCGTTGGGCTTGGTCATGATTCGTGTGAGGAAGCCTGATGCTCCAAAGATCCTTGTTATTGCTACCAGGTAATGTTGTCTACGCTGATCATTAGACGGGCTTAGAGTGAGTATGATTTACGAAAGACGTGTGAGGATTTTCCCCCCTACTATATGCGTTTCTAGTTCATCAAGTTCTTTGGCTCTCATGCGAGTCGAGACCGCTGGTCAGGCCCCCATGGCATAATCACACGTTCCCCGTAAAGTAAAATCAGTGAGACACTGATTTAATAATCAGAGATCAACGCGCTGAGTAGCGACTGTCAGCTTCGATCTACAGTGATCTGATACGCGTCACTCAAACAGATCTTCACCTAGTCACTTAAGTATTAAATTGCTTTCGGTGAGATCAGCACAACCCATGCCTCCTTCATCGATGAACGGGCTAGGTCAGTCATTGGCTAATCCCATGGCCATCGTTGCGGTAGGCGTTCTTTATCCGAGTCATAGCAGTATTGTGTTCATATATCAAAACATGCAGGTCTCATTCCTCCTCTATGGTTCGTCTCTATTACCTCTTGCTCCGTTCTGGGAAAGCACATTGTTCGCTTTAGGAGTTTACCTGATTCTGTCCTTCGTCTCTATCCTGATTTTGGTCAATCAAAAGCCACAACGATACAAACTTCATCTTGCGGCGATGCTGTCTCTCTTTGTCCTTGTAACAGCAAGCTTTGGTGTGAACATAGCATCCATCTTCATGGCCGCAGTTCAACGACTATTTGATGATCAAGAAAATAGAAATGATACATTGGATATCAGGAGACGTACTATCTGGAATCTAGGGTGAGTAAACACATCTCTTTCTATGTTTCTACTTCACTCACTCGCAGGAATAGCATGGTAGGAGCGGCTGTTTCTTTACTCGCAATGTACGCACGTAGACTTTTGATATCTACCACTGGGAGGACCGTGACTCACCTTGATGGTACTAGTGCAATGACCGACGCCATCCTAGTGAGTAGCTCTCGATTGGTGTAGAGCTTCCGGTTAACCGTCTTACCATAGATTTGGCGATGTTACATTATCTGGAACCGTCGAATCAAGATTATCATACTACCTATCATGATGTGTGTCGTCGACAAGGGTTCGTCTGTCGTTCAGTTTTTTTTTACCCCAATAGGGGCTCTAAACCAAGTAATCCTCCTGTGGTCCAGCATTAGCTTTTTGGGGTGTATCTCTCGTAGCGATACACTCTGCTCCAGAGCATGTTTCAAGACCATTTTTTATGGTGTTCAAGTCCTCCGAGTCACTGCCTTTTGTCCTCTTCAATGTGATCTTCCATGTGGGTTTGACCTTTCTGATAGGTATGTGGCCAAAAGACCAAATTCTCCATTCTGAACGGAAGATTCAGCTGGCAAAATAATTCAAATCAATATCCAGACAAGGACCTTTATAGGAAGGAAGGTACAGAATATGTACAGAACCGTGATTGCCGTAACGTGTGTTATCACTGTTCGAAATTAATTTCCATTGACGTTTAGTTATGATAGGGTGGAATCAGGAGTCTTATTCCCCTTCACATTACTTCTATCGGTAGCGTTCCAATCCGAGATTTTGATTGGAATAGTATATTACTCGTTGGTCTTGATTGTGGTACGCACTACAGTTCCTAACACCTAGCACCGAGGTCTGATAGAGTCGAGCAAGGGAATTGCACCCACGATGATAATCGTAGGAATAGGTCTTAGGATCAGTATGACTGGCGATGGGCGACAGAAGGGATAACAACGCCGTGGAGTGTTCATTCAATGACTTTAGAAGTTCCCAAATTGCGATTCAAGAAAAAATGAAGGCATGTAAAAATCGAATAAACCAATTTCCTGTGCTCTGCTCTGCTCTTACTGAACACTATAATTCGGTGGAATGTCCGTCACTGTATGCCCCTGGGGATACCTTATCCCGCTATCCTGATGCCGCCTCTCAACTGCCATCCCTGCTACTGCGTTTCGCTGGGCAGTTTTCATATCCATCCAATTCTGATTTGGCATCAGGGTGCTTGCCCCAGTACTAGAGCCAACGGAAGGTGAATATGGAGTGGATGGAGAGCTGACGCCAAAGCCAGACATCGTGAGGGAATTAGATGTCGGGCTGTGAGGCTGATAAGGTGTTGAGGTGAATGAGGGGGTAGATGTTGATGGTGGATGTACGGGTACAAAAGAGGAGATCCCGGGAGAAGCAAGGCTGTTCTCGTAATTGAATGATCCCGGACCATAATAGTCAGATGTAGGTTCAGCTTTGCGTCGATGCCGACGTTTTAGAACCAATAAAATGGACCCGACGATGAGAATCAACCCAAGAACGCCACCCACCACACCACCAACAATAGGACCGACGGGTGTTCTTGAGCGCCCGGAATCTTCATTGGCAACTTCACCTCCTGTGCCTGTGCCATCTCCCGCACTGTTGTCACCGGTTCCAGTACCGTTTAATTGAGCCGCATTTTCTCCTGAGGTGACGTAAAAGTAATCGATAGACAGCCACTGCGGGAAATCAGCGCCTGTTCGTACTCCCGTGAACGTGATGACCATTTCGTGAGAGCCGTATTTAAGTTTCGGTGTTGTGAAGAGGAGCTGGTTGTAATAATCAGATGTGTTGAACCCGTTTGGAGCCAGTCGACTTTCTGGGGTCTGGAATGCAGTGTCCATCGAGTCGTCAATGTAATACCGGGCACTACTCTTCTCGTGGTGTTCTGAGCCTTCATTGAATCCATACAGTGCAACCTGGGTGCCTATGATGGGATAAAGAACTGCTACACAATCGTTCACGTGTATTGAAAGCATACCGGTGAAACTAATTGTCATGGTCGATCCCGCCGAACCAGTCGAGTTCAACATGATGCCAAGTCCTCCGTCTGTATACCAGCCCCGACTCGAGTTGTCATATCTAATACTTGGATCGCTCGAATCAATCTTCAAAACCTCGTTCTGAAGATCGGCACCATCAAAAGGTTGATATTCGATCTCGTCCACCCAGAACATCTGTGTGTCGGGATCATCGATGATAACGGTGAGATTCAATGTATGCTTTTGTCGGGATAAGTGTCCTTGTTCACATAAAACAGCATGGGTCATATAGTTTGTGTCGTTGTAATAGCTATATCGTGTGATGGCGCCTCCATCCACCTGACATGACCACTTGGCAAGAAGGGTCACATTTTCGAGGGGAAAGAGTTCAGGATCTGGGGGGAGCTTTCGGTTGTCCTTTGCTCCTCTGATCTGGATAAATTCTCCTGCGACATTCTGAATATTAGCCTGTCGAGAAAAAAGAAGCACTCGACGCACCCTCGAAGTCAAAAAGGAAACTTGCACCATCTTGCTTCGTGCCGTGAAGGGTGTGGTTGTAAGGAGGGCCGAACGTGCCTAAGTTATCAAAAGATCCTATGTCAAGTGCCCAATCACCGATATATTGGACCCTCGAGTCGGTATCGTCAACAATAATGCGCCTAGGATACTGAACGTCAGTGGGGGTGCTCATGAAGGGAAGAGTGAAGGTTCACCTCAAGATCATTAATCTGCCTCTGGTTATATTAGCGGCATGTTCGGCTATTATCGCTAGCCTACCTATGAAATGATGGTCATGTCAATTTGAACAATTAGGCTGATTCTGTATGAAAGCAAGGTGCAAAGATTTTGCGTCTGACTTCTAGGGCATTGGAAGTCAGAATATGACTCGACGTAACTTGTAGGTTCCTTACCCTCAAAGTTCCAATAGCTGGCGCGTTATTTGTGATTCGACACACCAGCGCCAATGCGTGTGGGAAAACGCCCCTAATCGGCCATGTTTGACATGACAAGTTAGCTTGGGAATCATGATGTATACCAAAAGCAGGGTCAAAGACGTTGATTTTATTGAGGGTTTCGCGCTGTCGAGGTGCTCATTTGTTCCTTGAAATTCAGCCAAGGGGTCATGTCAGGATTGTGGACCCGAAGGAACAGGAACGCAAGAAATTAGTCACAGATTAGCCTGAGAAGAAACGATAAGATAATGCACTCGGACTAGATCCCGTCCACCGTGACATATTGTTAGGGTTAGGTTTCAATTCTTTCTCCCATCAGCATCGCAGTTATACACTGTTATACACTGGATGGGTTTAGTCTCCCCGCGGCAGGCGATGTCACTCGACAGCTCGTCTCGAGTTGATATTACTAGGCAGGGCAATCATGTTCCCTCTACACTGTTCCTGCAATATATGTGAGTCGGCGTGATGAGAGCACTGGTCACGGTGCCGAATGAGGTGCTTCAAACCTCGCATGTTCCAGCCATTTTCGAATCCCTAGAAACATTTTTTCAATAATCGAGGCTTTTGATGGTATTTGTGTCCAAACAAAGAGCTCCACCCGGCCAGACACGCCGACCCAGCGCTTGTACGGCGCTCGCAGCAGTCGCCTTCACAGCAGCCAACCGTACATAGACTACCACCACCGCAGTCCCGAGCTGTGATATGCGATTAACTGCCATGCTGTATAGAATGTCCAAGGTGTCCCGGTAACCGGGAGTACGAGTCACCGGTCCGAGTCATCCGGCTCGGACTGGCTCGAACGGCTCGTACCCAGTACGAGTCCCAGTCCAAAATACGAGTCTCCAAAGAGAGTACGAGTCACCGCCCGGTAGTACGAGTCAAAACATAGGAATACAAGCTACTGAAATAAAAGCATCTACTTTCAGTGTTTGGGGTATCGAGAATATATATGTCATTGTCAGTGTTTCCTGCCGCTGCCGATGCCGATGACACTGAGCGCCTTCAGTTCTCTCCATCTACTACTTACATTATTTTTTTCCCCTGCTTCGATTGCAGTTTCATGCATTGTACATGGTAGAAGTGAATGGGGGTTTTGACTCCGATTCCAAGAATGAATTGTATACAAGGCATCTTTGGAAATACATGCACATGATTGAGATAATAACTTGATTCGGAGTTTGCGAGCGCATAGCAAGAGTATACGTCGGTAAAGAAGCCCCTCTGATATTTACCTTGACCAGGATAACATCAGAAGTAAAGGAAAAATGGGAACCGGGTGCTGTGGTACAACCACGTAGCCTGTAGTGGGGGTATCAGGGAGTCGTGTACCATGCGGAGGCAAGGGATATTGGCGTAATATTCAAGTTGCAGTGGTATATCAGCACTAGGTGTCGTCCAGGTATTGCCTTTGGTCGTTCAAGCTCAAGTTGGACCCAGAGCGAGACCAAAGGAAGGACCGAGGAAGGACGCGAAGGGATTTTTAAAAAAGCTCCGCAGTGCCATGGAGAGCAGCGCGGTCGAACATAGCTGACACTGAGCCCCGGCTCGTACTCGCCGAAGCGACTCGGACCTGCCGGGGTTGACTCGTATTGGCCGGTAGCGGCTCGGATGGCTCGGACGGCTCGAACGGCTCGGATGACTCGGACGACTCGTACTCCTGGATAACGGGACGCCCTCAGAATGTCATTCGCGCTGCTTCCGTCGGTGAAATTTTGAAACCAAGAAAGACAGGCGAAGCTTCAAAAGCTTCAATGACTGAGGTCAGTCAATGAGGTCGGCAGCTAGGCACATATTTTGAGAGATACATAACGATTCGATTACTGTGTCAACGAGGAAACCTGGAGTGAGATACAGTATCTCTACACATTAAGTCGGCGGTGAGGAAATTAACACACTGCTGAAGCGTGAACAAGCGCTGGGTCGGCATGTCTGGCCGGGTGGAGCTCTTTGTTTGGATGTAAATACCATCAAAAACCTTGATTATTGAAAATGTTTCCAGGGATTCGTAAATAGCTGTAATAATAATTTACGTGTGCTCCACTCGGCTCGGCCCTCCAACCAACCTCTGACTCCATTCTGCGAATAAAAGGGAACACAGCGGCAATATTGATGGTGACTCTGTTCTTTCTCCACTATGGGTCTCACTTACGTCGACATCGGTGCTGCAGGTGTTGCTCTGTCATCTTTTCTTCTGCTGTACATCCTCAACAGACGCAAAAGACTTGACTTTTTGAACGGTCCAGAGGGAGAAGGCTACCTATTCGGTTATTGTTCTGCTTTTCATTGTGGATGTACAAGGTCACTGACCGATCACAAAAGGTGTCGAGTACCTCCTAAGGACCGAACAACATGTCGGCGATCTCACCTTTCGCTGGATTGAATCCTTTGGCCCGACATACCGCCAACCTGGATCCTTCGGTCAACCCAAACTCATCACCGCCGATCCTCGTGCTATACACCATATTCTACATGCCAAAGTGAATGAATATCCCGAAGCTCGTGATGTAAGGAGAATATTAGAGTTGATTTTTGGGAGAGGAGTGCTTTGGGCTGTTGGGGAAGAGCATAGGAAACATCGAAGGGTGTTGAGTCCAGCATTTTCAATTAACCATCTGAAGAGTTTCGGGATGCTGTTTGAAGAGCATGTAGCGAAGGTATGTGAATTGCGCGTGTTGCTTCCCTTTATAGGTACTGAAGTACTGATCGAACATTCAACGGGTAGCTTTCGGAGAAATGGAACGTCGAATTGGCAAAAGAAGTTGAGATGTTTGACGTTATCCCATGGCTGCAAAAAGTGACGTTAGATATTATCGGTGAAAGTACGTGTCTGGCCCAATACGGTTTCGTTTGTAGCCAAACTTTTCCATTGGCAGGCTCCTTCAACTACCACTTTGACGCCCTAGAAAATAAACCGAACGAACTAACCAAAGCGCTCAAAGACCTCGATGAACTGCATGCTGCATCCCCTTCACGTGCTCAGGTCCTTGCGGTGTGTATGTTACAATATATTCCACCGTGGCTTTCAGCATGGCAGAATCAACATTTCCCGACTCCGGTAGAGAAAATTGCAAAGAGGTACCTAGAGCTGTCAAATGAGAAGGCAAGAGAAGTCATGCACGACAGTGGGTTGTCATTTGAGTTGAGCAGTGAAGTGGAGGAGTTGTTGCTCACAGGCAAGGAGCGGGATGTGTTGAGTGTCTTGGGTGCGTGTTTAGTTTGATCAATATTTACTATCGCTGCGTGTTTCTGATGGAAATGAGTTAGTTAAAGCCAACCGTGCCGAGGATCCACGAAAACGACTCACAGAAGATGAAGTGCTTTCTCAGATGTCAACGCTCATTCAAGCCGGTCATCACACGACGGGGTATTCGATGGCGTGGATCCTTTACGAGCTTAGCCGTCATCCAGAGGATCAAGACAGGGTGTATAGAGAGGTTAAAGAAAGATCAGACCATGGTTATGATTCGTTGGAGTGGTTAGGCTGTTGTGTCAAGGTACGTGCGATTCTACTTGTCCAGTGTCACCAGATACAAATAGAAGGTATAGGAAGCATTGAGGCTGCATCCGGTATTATCCATTCTCTTTCGAGAGTCTGCTGTGTACGATTCAATACCGCTGGAGATTCCGGTCATTGGATCGTCGGGTCAGGAGGTTACGGAGGTGCCAGTCATACCCGGGCAGAGAATCATCATTGATATTGCTTCGTGCAACAGGTATTGATCTTCTTTATCGCTGTTTCACATTCGCTGACTAGGGTGTAGACTCGAAAGCGTATGGGGACCTGATGCCAATGAGTGGAATCCCGCTAGATTTCTTAAGGAGAATGATTTGCAGAGGGATACTTCGGTTGGTATGACTGGGAACATTCTTAGCTTTAGTGCGTCCTCTGCCTTGCCTGTTTTTGGTGTTTTTTACGCGCCATGCTCTACAGGTGGTGGACCTAAAGGCTGCGTTGGATTCCGATTCGCGTTAATGGAGATCCATGCTTTACTCGGTGGGCTTATTGAACGCTTTGAGTTCCGAGTACCGAATGGAATGGAGTTTCGAAGAGCGAACATGGGGATGATGCTCCCAGTCTCGGAAATCGAAGGAGAAGAAGTGTGCCCGGGATTGATTTTGGACGTGAAAGCGAGAGTATAGTAGGATCCCATAAAGCCCCTCCAAGTATACTATCAACTACATGAGCGCCGAACGAGCGGAGGAAAGATGTGTATCAGAGGCGCTTGAACCCGAATTCTTGACTTTTCAGCAAGGTAAATGCACAACATCGTGCGACTAATCTGTACATCAGTATGGCAAGCTATATGCTAATCGTACAGTTGATCAAGCTCGCATTCTACTGCTTTCCATGATACATCGGAGGATACATCCTCCCATGCATCTAGCAACTCTGCATTCTTCTCCAAACTCTTTCTGGCAGCCACATGCGCCTGGGTTCCCAAAACGATATTTCCGCACAATGTTTTGTCCTTGACACATCCTTCTCCGCGCACGATATCGATGATGACATTGACTGCTTTGTTGTGGTTGATGTTTAATACGTGACGATATTCTATGCAAGTCTGAGTGAGTATTCTGGTCGAAAACGATAGGAACGGAGAACGTACCTCTGAACGTCGCGTTGTACTGATCTGTAGACTGTGCCATATAGTCCTCAATACAAGCCGCCCCGTATTTATTATCGGTGCGTTGGTCAAGGCATGCAGACTGGTGAGAAAAATCTATGCATATGCTCTTCAGACCAAATGGAGAGATTTCGTCGTGCAGAGACGCCGATATGCCTATTTGAGTGTAACGCGCCCCCTCAATTTGGTTTATCTCATTCTTTATCAGTTATCTGCTTGTCCTTGTTTACTTACAGCCTCGTACCTAAAAGGCCGGCTACTCGGCTGTACGTACATGATTCGTTGTACTTACTCCCATCACAATCTCAAGAGTTGTCGTGCTCTCTCGGCCTTTGGCCTCGCGTTACCGCCCGCTCGCGTATCGAGCCTCTCGTCGGCGTACAAGCCGCCTTACATTGAGACATTAAGTCGAGTATATGATATCCAATCACCGTCTGAAACTTGCCACGTAAAGCCCACTTGGTTCCCGCATACAGAGCTGTTATGGGGCAGGATCTGTTTCCGTGTCAAATGCGGCATCGGAGTACGGTGAATTCAAAATGACAAACTTCCATCCAAAAATAGAATTCATAAATATGATTGTGCCAGTCTTACGCTCACGCATGTGTGGAAGGAAAGCCCGAATAACGTTGAGTGCGCCGAAGACGTTGGTACTGTTGGACAAGATGTGATTCTTCTCTCAGTAGCATATAGCAAGGTCTATGTGATCTTACTTGAATTGCTGGAAGCTTTCTTCGGGACTAGGATTATACATGGCGTCAGAGGCTTCGGCTCAAACTGATAGTTGATTAAACAATACATACGTGTTCTTCTCAACATGCCCAACAAGAATTTCATTTGCATTATTGACGATCACATCTACGCGTCCATAGATTGATATAGCCGTTTTCGCGATCTCGACCAGGGTTTCGAGTGGAGACGTAACATCTAGCTCGATGATAGCTACTCGTTTGGGTCCTAATTCAGAAGTTACCTGTTCAATGAAAGCGCTTTTGTCGGTAACAATTACTTGATCACCGCGTCCGATAGCGGCGAGGGCTAGTTTGGTGCCAATTCCGACGCTGGAATGAGAAGGGGGTGAGTAGGTATAATACAAGGGAAAGGCAATTGATGGATGTTATACGTACGATGTGCCTGTGATGAGCCAGACGAGGCTTTGGTTGGATGTCATCATTTTATTAACGATGTTCAGAGCAGGACTTGAACCAAAGCGACTTTCTTGATACGGTCTATATAGTTCAATGTACTCGGGAGTCATAACAGTCAAGGCAGGTCCGGGTGAGTCATCTGAGAGATAGCCATGCCGCGAGTAAGAGTTGTATTGAAGGGTGTTGTGATGGCAACCCGTCCGTAATTGGAGAAGCTTTAAGACCTATTCTGACGAGGATGCTGGTCAAGAACGAAGGTTTGCAGTCCAGTAGATAGGGATATGCCATAAAACTTCGATGATATGTATCCCAGTTGCTTGTTACATGTCGTCTTCTTGGAGTAAAGGTTATTGTAAAACAAGATCAAATGCTCAAGGTGAAGGGGAGAGGGGTGAACGGAAAAAGAAATACTCATACTGGTCTAGTGTCCCGGGAGGGAGTCGAGCCCTCGGCTTCTCGGTTGCAAGTATTCAACGGTGGGAACCACAACGAGATGATTTAACCACTAATCGACCAGGACGATGCAGACATTGCGATTTCATTCCATTCAGATGCACGGATCAATCACACCCTATCAGTACCAACAGAAACATCCTTCCAAGCCTCCAACAACTCCAAATTCTTCTCCGAACCCGACTTTGCAGCTCGATACGCATCACTTCCTAAAACGACATTTCCGGAAAAGGGTTTATCCTTTGCGAGCCCTTCGTTACGCACGATATCGATGAGAGCGTTGACGCCTTTAATTGGGTCGCCGGGTTGCTTGTTGCTGAAGGATTTACGTTGTGATTAGAACTGGAATGAAATGAGAAGGGGTAATGCGAACTTTGGAGCGTCGCTTCGTATTCATCTGTCAACTTTGTATAGTACGAGAGTTTTGAAATGTATGGTTTACGATCGGGTGGGTTGAAGCATTTGTTGAGGATATAGCCAAAATCGACGCAGATGCTTTTGAGGCCGAAAGGAGAGATCTCGTCATGTAGAGAGGATGAGATACCTGTTTGTGAGGTGTGATGAGTGAAAGAGTTGAGATGAATGGATTAGGCTGACGTACCGCGTAAAGCCCATTTGGTTCCGGCGTACAGTGCCGTCGTAGGTGAGGACCTGTTCAATAATGGTGAATCTATGTTATTAGAAGTGGAGGCAAAGGAATGCGTACTTCCATCCGACGATAGAGCCCATGAGTACGATGGTACCTGTTCCACTCTCACGCAAGTGTGGAAGGAAAGCTCTTGCGACATTTAGCCCGCCGAAAACGTTGGCGCTGAGAGATAGTCAGTTAGGAACGAGTGACGATATCAGGATGCATACTTGAATTGCTGGAAGCTTTCTTCGGGGCTGCATATAGTGATTAGTATCACTGAAAAAGAAATCGAGGAGAGACATACCTATTCTCCTCAACAGGACCTACGAGCATTTCGCCAGCATTGTTCACAATAACGTCTACACGTCCATAGATCGATATGGCTTTCTTTGCGACCTCGGCGAGAGTTTCGAGCGGTGAAGTAACATCGAGTTCAAGAACAGATGCGCCTTTGGGTGCGAGCTCGGTCGTGGTTTGTTCGAGAGAGGTGCTGCGAGTGATGGCGATTACCTTGTCACCACGTTGAAGAGCAGCGAGGGTAAGTTCATGGCCGAGGCCAACGCTAGAGTCAGCTGGTGTGAGCGAGTGGTATCTGGATAAGATGATTTGAGACATACGAAGTACCGGTGATGAGCCAGACGAGTTGATTCGATGACATTGCTGTAACAGTAGTGTAGCGAGATTTGCTGTCGAAAGAAAGGACAGTATGTAGGCAGTTTTTATAACACTTTGGCGCATTCCTGGGAGGTACAGTGGCTCAAGGCTAGTATCATATGGATGTACGATCCAAGAGCGGGAGTTGTATTGAAATGAACCGGTGACCAAAAGTTGGAGACAGGCTGAATGAACGTTTGAATTGCCGATATTGAGTAGAATTCCGAATGTAGACACGGCCAAATTCAGATGTTCACTTGATCAGAGATACCGCTGACTATTGCGCGTTTTGCGGACCTTTGTCTATGGTTCAGAGTTCTCGAGAAAGGAAGAATGGGCGAGGCACGAACATAGTTTCATATAACTTTGTTTCAATTTGAGTTCCTGAGATTTTGCGCTGATGCAGAGGTCGAGTTAAGTGCAGTATCAGACATGGGATTTCGATGTGTTCCTCTCATGGACATGACAGTTCGGAATCAAGAGTAATGTGGCTGTGTCAGGCACGAGCTTGGGAACGAGTGACTGTGTGACAAGCTGTGACAGTCGTGTTTTTCAACCGCGACGACAAAAACTGCCTCCAAAAGTGCTCTTCCTATCCTGTACTCGCCCCATGCTTTCCACAAATGAACCCACCATATCGAAGGACCAGCTTCCTCGACTCTCGGTCCGTGGAATATAGAACAGCGGCGTCCAACTTCTCCTTCGTTTCTCTGGTGTCAGACGAGATGATAATTTTCCAGTGGTAGTTTTTTCACTCTGACGAAGTCGTGCAAGTTATGCTGATCTATCCCCTAGGCTTGGTCAACCCTCACCGTATAAACCTTCCCTTCTAGTGCTCGCACACGTTTTCCTACTCGGAACCCAGCTCGACCGGCTTCTTTTGGCTTTTTTTTTTGACGAAACGTTGAGTTCACTGTTGTACCAACGCCCAGACTTCACGACAGCTACTCGTAACATGAACCAAAGGGTGCGTTCCGTGTTAGATGACACCGCACTTAGCACTGACTGGTCCCTGTGCCTATAGCATCCACCAAAACACACGCGATGCAGCTTCCTTCCATTTTCACTGTCCACCCAGCTACTCCCTCTTATTCAACTAATGCATCCCATCGGCTCAGAAGGCACATTTCCGCATCCGCTCGGGAAGTCGTCACAAGTGGTGATGCTCTGAGGGCTGGATGTCTTGGAACTACCGCCCCAACCCATCTATGTTCCACACCCATTCCTCCTCTACCCCCTATCCTCGTCCTGCGCTGCCTCTCCTACTTGTTGGTCCCGACATTGTACAAGTGAAATCACGAGCATGGATTTTGCGCACCATTCAGACTGTAGGCTTCATGAAATGCACCTCAGTGGAAGAAGACATTATCCGTCAATCCCTCCGCCTCACCCCTACCCATTCGTCACTACACCTCTCATTCCCCTACGATACTACTTTCGACGGCAACTGATGCCCCAATCGGCATCTCTCAGTACCGGAACATGTCAGTCGTTCCGTGAACCCTGTTATCCACATGTCGCAAGGAATAGCCATAATCTCCGTGCTGAGAACCAAGAATGCTCGTTGGGTCGTCACTCGAGGTGTGTCTTGTATTCTTGAGCGTTTTATGCTTGTCTCTCACTAAGATCGGATAGACCGCCTCTCGTGGTCTCTTACTCATCCGCAACGCTCATTATATGCGAACCCCTTGCCTCGCTCTGATAGGATCTCTCCTTGGCACCTATTCCCAAGATCTCATTCTGCTGATGGATAACCGACTCTACATTCCCGCTACTTTCAGCACGACCGACGAGGATGACGTTGTCCCCGACACACGCTGTTCCTAACATTCCTTATCGACTCTAGGCCAATAGTCAACCCCGGATGAGAAATATATCCTCAGCTTTTTGTTATCCTGGCAGCTAGACGACGCTCTTCTCTCGTGTTCGCATCCACTACGCATGTTATCATGATACAGAGACGGTACGTTTCGTTTTCTTTCTGTTGCAAAGCCCCTTAACCTCATTTCTTGTTTCGTTTAGGCTATACTATATGGCGTTCGGATGGCTGTAGAACTACCAGGACGTAATACTTCTTTCATGGAGAAGTACTTGTCATTGTTCAATGCAGTAGCTCAATATCAAGGCCGCGTGTGTAACGGTCTCTTCTGGTTTGATGTGCGCTGTCGTCATTCTTTACGTTGTACTTCCTTCCTACCCCACTTTACCCCTTCAATTGTTCAAGTCTTTGGTTCCAACCCTAATATTTACGCGCGGGTATACATACATGGACTCGAAGTGTTAGCATTTGAGCAGTATTGGCGAGGATAATTGACATCCTAAGGGATGTCGCTGGGTACTTCTACTACGGGCTGGCAACCTGGGGTTCTATGACTCGTACATAGATGTCTGCGGCCATGCCGAGATGCCAGCGCTACGGTTCTCATATATAAAAACATCGACCTTCCCGTCATTTCGTTTCATTTTACTTCCCCTCGCTCGTCATTCATATTATGGCTCTCCGACTCCCTCCCGAAATCCTTGGCGAAATCGTTGCATATCTCAATCGACAGGATATTGGGATGTGTTCATTGGTGTGTAGGTCGTGGCACCAGCAGGCCCGTATACATTTTTGGGCCAGTTTTATTATCCATACAACTTCCACCTCACTCGACACCTTCGAAGAGCTAATATCTGATCCACATTCGACTCTTTACGCCACGAGAGTGAAGGAACTTATCTTTGACGGACATAAACCTTCTCCACATCCTTACATACCCGTTTCTCGAATACGGCATCCTGAACGCTTCATGGCCTGGTGCGGAGAGGTGATAGGAAATACGACACGAGGAAAACAGCTGTTCGGTGATATCCAAACGCTGAAGCTCTCGAATATATGTTTCCCTGCATCACAGATCGTGACCACTCGTCTTCTGCTGACGCCGGAGACACAGTCCGCTTTCCTCAGCCACTTTCAGAAGATAACGACTCTTCATCTTCTCTCGGCTAATTTTGGGACACTGGAGCAACTTCTGCAAGTGATTCGTTCATATCCCCTGTTGACGAATCTTTGCTGTCACAAGATTGGGGTTAATCAGTCGCTGGATGACGAACCGCATTCGCGAGAGCTCATACCCCTTTGTGGATTGCAGACGCTGCACGTTGACCAAAGGACGCTACCTTTAATCCATGCCATGTGGATACGGGGATGCAGCTTCCCCAGTCTAAGTGAATTGATAGTCACATTCACGCCGGATACGTATATCCGTGAACCATACCCGCGGATTTTCGAGACAAGTCGCTTCACTACTCTGCTACCACTGGTGGGCGGGCATCTCGCGATTCTGGATTTACGATCCCTTACATGTAAGTTTGTCACTGCGTTTTACATTTCTCGTGACTGAGCCGCTATATTACTAGTCAAACATGAGGATAGTGCGAGGCTAGACCTATTCGCTATGACACCTGCATTGCGGATATTGCGCCTCTCTGGTACCTTGAACGCGATTCTGGAGCTTATGTTAACCAGGGGTCCACATTCCTCTTTACACGAGCTATCTATTTCAGCAAGCAATTATGATGAATTGTTGTCTGGTTTGGATGTTTTTGTAGAGGACTTTCTTCCGCATTTGGGGATGCTCGTCCTGGATTGTGTCGTCGATCTCATGGACACGGAGCTTAGGCATTGCGAGGCGTGGGATTCATCTTCATCTGAATTGGTAGCGAAGCCCGGAGGGCCAGTAGATATAATGACAAAGGTGACGACGGCACTTGTCCAGGAAAGTTTATTGTGGTGTAAGGGTAGATCGATCCTCAAAGCATCGATGATGTTCACGTGGAAAACCATTCAAATTTACAGAACTCCGTTGTACCATTATTAGGGTAGTTCAAAGAGCCGTGACTCGGATTTCGCACTATTGATGATAATGGGTTATCGTTATAGCCTTGTGGGCATTCGAGAAATAGAGATCATCTTCACTGGACATTTGTGGATGGTCATTTGCCTAGACCTCTGATTCAATCGAACATAATCTTTAAATTGAAGTCGGCATATTGACCCGAGATGGGCGAGAATGTTCTGGCTATGTTTCGGCGAGCTTGATGACAAGAAGCAAGGTGATCTGAGTAAGTGTTGTGCGATCCGCGCTTTGCGGACCTTTGTATGAGGTTCGGAGCCTTGGAGACAGGTAGAATAGGAAGGGAATGTCTGATGGAATTTTGTTTCAGCGCGATGCACAGAAGGCAGCTAACTTGAAGATCCAAGCATGGCATAGATGTGAAATATTCCGCTCGAAGGAATGACCAAAAGAAATGGAACATATTGGCCAATAACTCGACTTGCTGGATATTAGGTGATGATTCGTTTTTCAGCCAGGAAATTTCCTAATATGGAAGTTTCACCAGATGATTGCTAGGCTCTTTTCAGCTATTGACACTAAACTGATATGTACACGCCTTATCCGCGCAGAACTTTTTTAAGCAGAATATTTTTCACTTAGTGACTTACGGTGTGAAGATATCGTTCCGAACGTGACTGTGTCAGGCACATACTCTAAGCACGGTGTGACTCGGACGACGTGACTAATCCTGTGACAACATTTGCTCTTACTCCAGCGACGACTGCGTTCAAGCATACTTTTCTCATCCTCAACTTGCAATGAAGATCCCAGACTCGGCTTTGTGTCTCGCACAACTCTGGTCGCCACGTTCCTCAGGAAGTTATGCCGCCTTGCTCTCGTGTTCATTGTTCAAGTGGGATCGAGCCCAAAATGCGCCTACTAGATGCGCATCTGTAGTGATGATTCGCGTTTCTTCCTGCGAGTGTTCATTCAGCAGCTGCATAGCGATATCCTGGTAACTCGTCCATTGTAGGAGCCGAAAAATTCTGGGTCGCTTTTTCTCGGGGCATATTTCGGTACCGATGAACAATGGACAGACTTTAACCTCTCATTTTCTAGATGTCAAGGCGCCCAGAATCCTTTAGGAGCTCGAATGCGATATTCACGGTAGGTGAGTATTGGGCCAGCATAGCATACACAGTGTCATGAGGTAAATTGGCAGGTAGTCTCTATTAAAGGTACGGTTCAGGGTATGTGCCATCCTGGATGCTAACAGCATGGCTAACCTCGCTTCCTGATGCGCCCTCTACACCAGTGCTTGCCTCGCAGAAAGCATACTGTCTCTCATTACCTGTCCTCCCTCGCGACGACTTTGTTGCCGGCATGGAGTGACGTACCCAGGCTTTCGTCATGATCATTGATCTAGGAGTGCGGTCGATTCGGGCATGTCGATCAGGGAATAATTTTTGAGGTGCTGGGTGTATTTGATCGACGGTTATTTGCTGCTACTTCCCCAGACACTGTTCGCATGCACGACGTCGAAAAATCATTCACCTTCGGAAGCGACCCTTCGACCGATTCTGTCAGACCAGAGATTCAGAAAGTTCGGGTAAAGATGCCAATAACGCGCCTGTTTACTTTGAAACCTCACGATACGCATACACGCTCGACGACGACCAGTGCCATTTTTGTGCATTGAATCCAGGGTGCAAATAATACCAAGGGGTTGTGCATCAAAAAAAAGACTGTACCTACATAAGATTTTAGATTTTCCTTCAGTAATGGATAAAACATCTACCAACGTCCCTGTGGACCAGTTTCCGAGTCCGGTACAGTCAAAGTTCGGTTGAGTATTGCCTCGTCCTCTTCCGATGAACCTCTTTCGTTGAAGCAAAGAAACAATACGTTTGGCCCCATACTCGCCCTCACCGGTATGTTTTTGATATAGCTATGATTGAATGTCTGTAACCATTCACTCGTTTCACACTCATTTCCTACCTCGTCTGAGCCGAACTGATGAAACGGACCATTCCAAATCAACACTAGAAACAGATTCTAAGGGCTAGTCTCATTCCATGACGAGACGAGAAATAGTAATTCCTTGACCTTCGACATCGCTTGGCTGGTTGGTAACGATAGTACCGACCTCGTTCCCAGCATGTCATGCAAGACTAAAGACTTGCCACAGGAAAGAAACCCGAACACTTCGCAACTCTGTGGCTCAGGAACTAGCTTTCCCTTTCCTCGGTTCAAATACTGATGGCAAGGAGATGGTCTGGACTGAGAACACTTGGATTGCCCACGGTATCTAGATGCTTGTAAGTATTCTGCGAGATGATTTCGCACGCAGGGATCGGTGACGTTCCTGCGGCGGCAGTAACATTGCCGTACATATCGGGGAGACAGTTCACAATCTACAATGAGAGCATGCCGCATCCTGTAATATAGGAAAGTATCCAAAGCCTATAACCACTTGTGTACCAAAACTACAAGGTATATGACTGATTCTGATGCCTTATGTTGCTTTGGCTCATCAGATTAAGATAAAATGAATGCACGCGGCATGCTCAGCGGTGAGCCTGTTGAAGCGCTTTGCCGCCAAACATACCAATGAAATGCATAAAGTTCGATTTCGTGAGGTCGAAAGAGAGGATAGATACACTTCCAGGTAGGTGACATACAACTTCTGAACAGTCGCACGGATTTGGCTGATTCGAGCTAAGCTTATCTCCGCCAGCGTTTATAACTTCCACGTGGTACTTAGCCTGTGAGGCCTTAGCCTTGCAACGTTCTTCTAAATACAGTTACTTAGTACTGCCTCTCCCGCTAACGAGGACTCCTCTCCCCTATATCCGATGATCACACGATTACTTCGCAATAAAAGAGCGGTAAATGAGGGTGAGTGTCTCTATAGTAATACGAGATGGAAAGCGCTCGGCTTTTGTCACGGTACCTAAGAACTCTGTTGTAATCATGGGCGCCGGTTCACCTTCCCAGGAAACCTTCCCCTCTATCTCCCATCATATATGATCCGCGATAGATGAGCGAGACCAGCTTACCGGCGTATGAGGTTGGTTGAAGTAGGTTGAAGTTTCTCGATAATTTCGTGATTGAACGACCAATGGGTGAAATCTCGTCTCAAGGGCTTGATAAACAGAGATCAGGAGAAGAGTACTGTCTCCATCGTGGAGTATCTCCCTGACATCTCAACGTTCGCTGCTGATTGATATGTTCTCAAATTTCGTCACTGCGACTTGACAGGACTTACCGGATGTTATTTGGAGGAAGGCGCGACTGAATCGTGGGAAATAATTAGCCGCACTATCAGGAACGTGCACGCCCCTTCTTGAGTAAGCACCAATTCTTCGGCAACTACACCACCATCCTAAACGTTGTCCGGTCAAACCGTGTCAAAAGGGCTCCCGCAACGTTAAAAATGGCGCCCTTGCTTGGAATATTGGTGATACTCATACCACACCTGCTTCAGTCAACCTTGTCATATCACAGTCAATGGGGTCAAACAGCAGACTAACAGTTGCAATCTGGTAAACTATCTTGCAATCTCTTGTTTATCACAGCGCTGATAGCCCTTTCCATTGTTGATAGTGGTGCTGGCATCGGAGGCTTGACCTGCGCGCTTGCATTGTCAAAATTTCCCGATATAGAAATCGACGTTTACGAAAGTGCCAATAAACTCGCAGAAGTCGGCGCAGGAATTGGCCTTTTTCCTCGTGAGTACTATACATACATGATTGATATTTCGAGGCATAACTGCAGTCCAGGGCCATGGAAGATTATCCGAGCTCTGGGTCTTGAGCAGGACCTTCTTCGCGTTACCGAACTTAGTGTTACGGATGGACCAGGTTTGTGCCACTTCTCACGTTCAACTAACAATCATCTCATACTCTGTAGTATCGAGCTTTCGGTATCGAAAGAGTGACCAGCCTGAAGAGAGTAGCGACTTCTATCAACTAGTCACCAACGGTATGTCTACGTTACCAACTGGATATTGTTATTTGTCTTACACATTCTCCGCAAGGTTCGCTCGTAATGCTTCATAGAGCCGATTACCAGCAAACACTTCTCCGACATCTACCAAGATCTTGCAGAACACACTGCTCTAAGCGACTCCGATCATATCACCAGCGCATGACCGGACCTATCGAGTTACTTTTTGAGGACGGATCCAAAGCTTATTGCGACGTGCTTTTGGGCGCAGATGGCCTGAAATCGGCTGTTAGACGGTCAATATTAAGCGAGAAGTCAAGATGGGCCCAGTCCGAGGGCAGATATAAGGAAGCCGCAGATCTATTACTTGCAGTGGAACCTGTTTGGAGCGGGACCATTGCATATCGGGCTTTAATACCCACAGAACGGTTGAACTCCCGATTCCCCACCCATCGGGCAATGACCACACCTATGCAGGTAGGCACCGCACTTCGTCATGTGCTGTTCGTTTTAACGGAGATTTCTCGCCCTCTAGTACCTTGGTAAAGGTGGTGTGAGTCATCCCATTCCTTACCCATGTTTACAGGCCCCTCATTTTCAATCTTAGTATGTTATTGCGTACCCAATATCCAAGGGAAAACTCGTAAACTTCGTCGCGTTTACCTTCCGACATGATCTTGAAAACACAAAATATAATGGTCCTTGGGTTGCTACATCAGATCGGTCTCAGTTTGCGCCAATGTTTTCACATTGGGAGCCGGAAGTGCAGGCTTTGATAGATGTAAGTGCGATCAACTTATAATATCACTACCGCCTCAATCATCTGCCTAAAGTGCGTCGATAAACCGCTCCAGTGGGCGATTCACACAGTGCGCCCTATGCGTTCTTATGTGTCAGGCAGGGCAGCAGTTATGGGTGATGCAGTAAGTAATAGTCTTAAATTCTGCATGGGTACATACGTCATATAACTCACACTTTGATCTTAGGCCCATGCTGCTCAGCCTCATCAGGGTTCTGGAGCTGGACAGGCAATAGAGGTGCGTTTCATCGACAACTTCTGTTCACTGTCTTACAAAAGGACTACAGGATAGTTACATTCTTGCCACAGTCCTCGGTCATCCGCGGACTACTCGGGAGAACGTTCACCGCGCTCTCCGCGTGTACGATGAGATTCGACGCCCAATGGCACATCGTGTACAGGAGAACACACGTCAGAATGGACGATACTA
This sequence comes from Paramarasmius palmivorus, assembly GCA_037176845.1. NCBI lineage: Eukaryota > Fungi > Basidiomycota > Agaricomycetes > Agaricales > Marasmiaceae > Paramarasmius > Paramarasmius palmivorus. The sequence continues at coordinate 19,321 of JAYKXP010000072.1, read as the reverse complement.
CTCGTTCGAGCTCGATGGCATCGACTTGGATCGTATGGACTCCGATGAGCAATGGGATGTCTTACAAAGAATGGGTAAGAAGTTCGTGAAGAACTGGGAATGGGGTGAGTACTGTCTCGATACGTCTAGACCTCCAATTCAAGGCAGTTAATTTCCCGCGAAGCATGGACCACTACAGTTGATGATGCCGTACAAGAATCAATCAGGAGACTGGAGTCGTAACAAGCGTGTTATGAATTTTACATTTGGCTTCATGTTCTATGACCCCAGGCCCTTTTACACGGAATCTGTTTTATCACCTGTATGACTAATGTTTATGGGTTTTGCTCCTGTATTTGTATGCAACTATGTCGGATATAGATTAAGTCGCAAGTAACCACTTTAAACATTGAGATCGGACGCCACAGAAGTGCTTTGAATAAGTCCAGGGAGTAACTTCGTTTGTAAATGTATCTTGAGATCGTCTAGCCTTTCATCACATCTTGCTAACGAGTGGTCTCCTGTTGGGCTCTGGTCTATCGACTCCGCTACAGAACTATTTGAGCTTTACGATGTTGAATAGAGAACGGTATATAACCAGACAACATATTAGCTCGAAGCTCTACTCAAATCAGACTGCACTCGATCTATATACTAGGCTTTGATCAAGTACCGATTGCAAGAGAACCAAATGCATACAGATAGGATTATGATGTAGGCTGCCCTGATCGGGGTGATAGCTCCCGAGGATGATCCTCTCCCCTTATGTATATCAACGTGTGCTCGCTTTCTCCTTTAGAACACTCTCATGAATGATCTTCTTTCGCATGAAGCGCTGGAGCTTCAGTCCCACCGGAACAAAGACGCCTGGATACCCCGGTACGATCTGTCCAATCCAATCCAACAGCGCGTGCCCCCAGAAAGGTGAGGCAGTACCTGGGCGTCCTGTGAGAGCGGCACCACAAGCCCAACCAAGAGATCCGAGTGCAGAGGAAACATATGTTGCAGTGTCGGGCACAATTAGAGACTTCTTGGTATTGGAGAGTTTGGTTTCCTAATGCGAAGGTCAATTTTAGCATTCAATAAGACAATCTCACTTACTACGTAGAAAGCGTTGAGATGGACAACGTCGATATCCTCGTCTTTTAGTTCTTCCCGTAGCGCGGCTGACCACGTAGCCATGAAAGACTTGCTAGCTGAATATGTCGAAAGGAGTGAGATGGGTATAGCTCCGGATAGCGAGCCGACGTTGATCACAAGACCCCTTCTAAGGAAGATTATCAATTCCACACACGACATAGGGCTAGAGTTGAATGAATGAACGTGAACACGGGTACAGGAGATTTGAACGGACAGGCGAACCCACGAAAAACTAGGATCAAACGCTTTTCTCGACCAATACTCGACCCATATTCATCGATAGAAGGACATACCTAGAACGTTGCTTAGATCTGATCATTGTTGGGACGACCAAATGCGTTGTTCGCAGTGTGCCCTGGACATTGATCGCTATGATATCGTTGATTTCGGACAAGGGTGTTTCGATGAATGGGTTGGGTACTGAATGTCCTCGGCCGACATTGTTGACTTCACATACGCCGACAATGCGATGCGTGCATGGAGTAGGATAGCAGACATTAACGGAAATGTGATCGATGCTGAAATTGAACCCACCAAGAACTCCAATGTTCATTGAGTCGATAATTTGCTGTAGTCGTGTGAAGTCCTCCTCCGTTGCCTTCGCAAAGTCGATAAGGCAGATCTGAACAGATACCGCGTTATTCGTGGCCCCTCCTACATGCTAGTCCGGTTAATGAAGAGAAATTAACGCACGCACTAATTTGTTCGGCTACCCTTTCCAGAGCCTCTTTGTTCCGCGCGACGAGAAGTATGTTCAAACCCGCTGAACCTAGCTGAATCGCAAATTCACGTCCGATACCATCCGAAGATCCGGTTATCACTAGAGGCCACTCAGATGACAGAGGTATCGCTGGATGTCTACAATTATACGAACCTGCCCATGCTCCCTTCTTTGCACCGTAACTCGTTAGCTGTAGTAGGCATCGGATGAAATAAGAAAATTTCTCCGAGAGGATAGGAATGTGCTTACTGGTGTTCCGGAAAGAATCAATGTTTGTGTAAAGACTAGAATAGTGCGAACCACGAAGAACGAAAGTTGGTAAGCGCCAATACCAAAGATAAGTGTTGTTAGGTATGATCTTTTCAATACTAGAGGCGAATATGTCAGCTAATACAGTTCTATTTAAAACAGTGCGACGGACATACCTAATTGTTCAATATACTCAATGACTTCCATCGTGGGGGAGAACAGAGAGCTGAAGTGTGCTCATTTCCCCGCAGTAGAGGGGTTTGGAGCGCGATGAGCTTGTGATACTTTCGGGATTGGCGTACAATGTACCGGAGTCAGCTGAGGTGCACCAACACGCTCCAAACCCATCATACACAGTTCACCCGTCGTCACTCAGGGTCCTCCGAAGTCCAACAGCTTGATTGCTTGGGAACCTTGGCGTTTCAAGGTGAAGAAGACGCCTGTCGTACAACATTGAAGACGTAGCGTGTCTGATTTGAGTTCTGCATGATACCGGCTACGAGATCTAGGCCTAACAAGATAGCAAATCTTCAGACGTTGTCGGTATCATGGCTGAGCTGCCTGATCATGTAGGTCTTCTCAAGTTATACAGTCATAGGAATGTGTATTGCTGGTCTGAGGCAATAAATGCGTTCCGAACGTCGCATGCCGTTGGATTCTCGTCTACATAGCTTTCGTTATGCGTTGTCAATCAGCCTTTGGTAAGAAGGGAAATGCTGCAGCCTAGCGATAGGTGACAGTGGTTATGATGCAATGGATAGATTTGTTGCAGCCGGATGTGGAGCAGGATAATGGTATAAGCTGCCTATGTGCTAACTCCTGCGTCAAGCATCAAGAAGTTAGACAAAGCAGCAGCTAAGCAAAGTACGTACGAGATTCGCTATGCCTTCTTAGTCTCCTCTTCGAGCGCATCCCTCAGCTTCTGCAGTCTCACAGCAACCCCAGTGTTTCCGCCTTTTCCTCCCTGAGCTGTGTTGGTACGTGCGTGAAAATCCTCAATGAAGGCTGCTAAGAGCTTTTGTGTCGTTTTCGCTGAGACGGAGCGTTCCTCGAGGAGTTGTAGACGGATTGGGGGATGCAGTGCGGTATCCATGATCGTGGTTCGGGAGAAAAAGGTGTTCGGTCCACGTGAGTAGACTTCCGAGCTTTGCGAGTACAAAAACAACAGGATTACCTATGATAAATAACCCTTCATCTGCCCCATGGCTGAGTTGGTTACAGCGTCCGACTGTTACGTGTCGATGTCATCAATCGGAAGGTCGTGAGTTCGAGCCTCACTGGGGCAGGTGATTCAATCCCTTTTGCTTCATCCACCAGCGGATGAGTATTTCCGTATTACAACATGCATGGTAGCAAATACATCGCCACATATGTATTACCGTCCGTTTCAGGAAATTGATGTTTCTACTTCTTCCCTTTCCCTCCCCTATTACCCCGCCCTGATCCGCCCGAGCGACCCTTGTTTCCACCAGGTCCTTGACCTTGATTGCTACCTCCGGGTCCACCTCTCCCTTGCCCGCCACCTCTACCCTGCCCTTGACCACCCTTCACTGTACCAGGTGTCGGTGCTGGATTCAGCTTTGGCGCATTGTTGGTTGATGTTGCCTGTGTCGGCGCTGGCGGCACGCTCTCCCCTTTCTGTGTACTCGCTGATCTTTGCCTCTTCACAGCTTCGGCCTTGTCCTCTTCCTTTGTGTCTCGATCCTCCGCATCTTCAGCAACGGATTTCATGGCGTCTATCTCTCCTCTCGTAACCACCGCCCCTTGAACCTTGGCCAACCTCTTCGCCTTCTCCCGAACTCTTTCCTCATCTGAAGGCGGTACCTTGGCACCTCCACCTGCCATTGAAGCTTCGATACCACCTTTTGAAGGAACGATTTAGCACCGATTCTGCGCGGAGAAGGGAAGATCTCACCTATTGAAGCTCCGCCAACAGTCCCAGCCACACTACCTGCCGTTCCCACCATCCCAACTAAACCCATGACGGTAGTACCACCGATACCTCCAAGAACGTATCCGAGTGGTCCACCAGCGGAACCTTGTCCTGGATTGTCGATGAGACCCCAGCCTGTCTTCTTTTCAGATGCTTCGGAGGCTGTAGCGGCTTTTTCGAGAGCTTCGATGCGAGCAAGAACGTCGACCTGAATGGATGTTGGAGACAAATTGGGATACGAATGGAAAGCCGGAATTGTTGGTGGGAAGTAACATGAAATTTTAGAATTAGTATCCTTTTCGGAATGGAAGAGCTAGAAACACGTACCTCGCCTTGCACCCTGACACCTTCCAACCAATTATGATGCACCAGCTCGCCTGCCTTGGCGCGTTTATCCGGGTGTAATCTGTATCGGGTGTAGTTAGTAATGATGATAATTTTGGCATGCAGAGGATGACTGCGGAGGAGAGAATTGGTGCTCTTCCTGGAGATGCTTCGAGGAACAAAGCAAGTAGGCTGGAGACAAACGCTGATGAACAAGGAGCGGAGATGAAGCGAAGATCCCAGGTTCTAGAGTGTTTAGCTGCAACCAGGAAATACTTCAGGGAAAGGCAACAACAAAGCTTTCGAATACACGAATTGACAAAGACGGACGACAAGGGTGAGAATGAGGTTACACGCACCTCAGCATTCCACCCAAAAAGTCCGCCAGCTGATCCGCAGCAGGCTTGGGAAAGAGGTACTTGTCGTGTAATACAGCTTCGAGAGGCCAATACCGAAGTTTCTGGATGTGCCGTAGTTCACCTAGATGTGGTTTTTGTTAGCTTTCCGTTACCGGAATTAGAGAGAAGGGAAACGTACCTTTCCGGTTGAAGAACTCGCTAGAGTACTTCCCCGTCAACGCTATCGAAGGTGGTATCTGACCACATAGCTCCATAATTTGGGCAATGTGATCGTCATCCTGGAGCGTGCATTGGTGTTGAGGAAAGGTAGCTGAAGGAGACGGAGACGCACCTTTGAGTACCGGCTTCCACTCGCAGGGTCAAAGAGGTAGTCTCCGCCTGTTATGAGTTCGAATATCTATGGAAGAAGTCCAGCGTTAGCTTTGGTGTGCCGAGACGAGAGCATGAAGGCACTAAGAACGAGACAGGGTAACACGATATGTCGAAAGCAGAACAAGGAACACTCACCACACAAGCTACACTCCATATATCCGCACTCGTTCCCCATTTCGCCCCCAAGATGACTTCAGGACATCGGTATTGTCTTGTTTGAATGTCGTCCGTAAAGTGGTGTTCGACCCAGGTAGCTGTGACGTGGAGTAAGTAAAACACGAAACAGAGCAGTACAGAGGAAGAGAAAAGCATACCGTTACCCAAATCGGCTATCTTTACTGTTATCTTCTCCACATACGGCGTCTCGAGGATAGGTTCTTGACTATTCGGGTCCTGTGGTTGCGGCTGTGCTGGTGGTTGTGGAGCTATGGTTGGCATTAACATTGGGCGACAATAGTAAACGAACAGCTCAAACCTCCAGCAGGTGCTTGTTGCGATAACAGACTCGGCCCTTGGGCGGTCTCTTTGCCCTTTCCCTTATCTTTTCCTTTACCCTTCCCAAACTCGAGCCCCTTGTCCTCCTCATCCTCATTATCGTCTCCCTCGTCCTGCCGTTGAAGACTAACATTCCCAACTTGATCCGCTACCTCTTCCACACCACTGCCTTCCGTGCTACTCTCTTTTGATTTGCCTTTCCCAGTGTCGGTACTGGCATCTGTTTCCGACTCGGATATCTTGGACATTCCAAAGGCGAATCTATCTAGCTGCGTCGAACTTCCACCGGCAGCGAGAGAATTGATACTGGCTGAGCTACCGAACGGACCGTGAAGGCCTCCAGAGCCGACTGAGGATGAAGGGGAAGGAAGAGGTTGAGAGCCGGTGATGAAAACGCTGGAGGAACGAGGAGTTTGGTTGCCTCCTCTGCCTGAGTTGTAGGTGTAAGAGAGCACATACAGAAGGGGTAGAAGAGAAGAAAACATGCCTTTACTTGGTGGAACACCAACCAACCGGGTGTTACCTTCTCCGCTGGGGCTGGCAGCCAACTCGGCGCGGATGATATCCTCTACGTTGTCGATAGCTATGAGGACGTTTTCTGGCTTAAGGTCTGCGACGGCGTCAATGTACGCAAAAGGTAAGGGAACAATACATGCTTACCGGTGTGTATGACCCCACAACACCGATGCATGTAGTCCAGACCCAGTAGGATCTGTTTTGCGATTTGCTTGACGAGTGGGATAGGTACGCCTCGAGTTTGGTGGCGTTTTATGAGACTGGAAGCTCGTTAGTCAAGGGTAGGGCAAAAGTGAACATAATACACGCACCCGAGTAGGTTCTCGCCCAAAACCTCGAACACCATGCAGATATGGGTGCCATTCGGTCCCTTGTGTTTGAAATGATCGAGGAAGCTTATAACATGGCTTCTTCCTGGGTGCGTGACGGCCGGACTAAGCGGTGGATTGGGGTTCTCCGGTGTTGGAGGTTGCGGCGGCGTTTTACTCGTTATGAGCCGTTGAAGGAGCTTGATCTCGTCCAACGCGGTCTCGGTATATCTCGGAGCCGATTTGACGACCTTGAGGGCGACGTGGCGGTCTGTTCTGGGCCGAATTGTCAACGAGGTTAAACGTGGTCGAGAGATCAAAAAAAAAGGAACACACCTTTCGTCCCGTGCCAACCAAACGGTACTAAAATGACCCCATCCTAGCTTCCGCACGACCACGTATCTTCCGTCGCTGAAAGTATCGCCAATTTTTACTGGGTGATAGCCTCCTTTAACGTAGTCTTCCCAATCTTCCTCGTCTTCTGTCATAATGGATTCGCCAGAGATGGAAGAGGAATGGGATGAAGAGTAGTCGTCGTAATAGTGAGAGTGTGAATGATAACCGTGGGACATGGTGCTTGGAGATCCGTATGTCGGTGGAGGGCTGAGGAGAGATAAGAAACTGAATGAGGACTGGCTAGAGATAAGAGAACTGAACAGGATAACGACATACTTTATTGCTTGCCTGATAAATGTAAATGAACGAGTTTTCCGCAATTTCTTTCGATTCCTGGTGGCTGGTATACAGGTTGATAGTTGGCGATGAGGACGATGGTGACAGAGAGGAGAAAAGGAAAAAGGAACGACGACGACAAATGGCAACAGCAAACGTTCGATTCGCGTGTTTTCTATGGATGATGTAATCTTGCCCACGCGACAGTGCTGTAATACCTCCGCGGAGCTAGATTAAGCTTGTGATTGGATACAAAAATGCCTCCGAGAGACTTTTTTGCCAAAAGCAATCGAGTTGGGCTCGCTGTACCTCACGACTGCTGCGCTACCTTCCATGGTTACTGCGGATAAAGGCAAAAATCATTCCGTTACCACCCTAGCTGCCCCAGTGAGGCTCGAACTCACGACCTTCCGATGTGATACCTAGCTATAACAGTCGGACGCTGTAACCAACTCAGCCATGGGGCATGAGGGTATGCTGTTACTATACAATATCGCGACATGACGAGCATTGAGAACGAGTGTATTCTGTAATCTCTGGACGCAAATTACACGAGAGGATCTTGTGGGGTGATCGTTTATGTGGAAACCTCAACGATGCGTTGGGAATAAGTTGGTGGGGGAAAGTACGACGTCCGTACACGCGGTTCGACATTCCGATATGGTAGCGCGGGCTGATAGGGCCTAGTACCCTAGAATACATGTCAGAAATGAGGAATCGTAGAAGTAGCGCACAAAACACGCACCGACTTTGTGAAATCAGTGCGTAGTTCTTCAACGAGCACAGTTCCGGTGAAGTCTCGACAAATGCGCGTATTAGCTACTCGGTTTGTATTTTCAGGTGAGGGCTTTCGATATACGATTCTTCCAAGGTCATGGAATGATTTGCGGGGTCATCTAGAGGATGAACGAGGACCGAAATAAATGTCTTTGAGCACGATTGTAAGTTGACGCACCTGGGAGCCCATTCTACCCTGCAGCGTACTCCAAGCACCTCAAGATCACTTTGAGCCTTGGTTCAAGAGGACTGTAGGGAAATATCAAGGACAGAAAATCAGAGCTACGGTCGTCGTCGTCGTTGATGCCAAAGAAGATGTAAACCCTAACCATACAGTACCTTCGTTCTCAGGCACGGTCGTTTAATTTATCTCATCATTTTCTAATCTTTGAATCATTCCTTGACCACAACCACGTTCAACAACGACGAGCTCGACAAATCACCAAGGCTTATACCTCAAACAAGATTCCGGGAAGATTATGCAATAGAAAGGTGTACTCTGAGAGAGTTTAGAGCCGGATGGGTGGTTGGAAGTTTTTGGGTGCATGATGTATCACACAGTGAGTAGTGCCTTTTTCATTTTATCTTTCCCGTGTCTTCATGCCTCCGCATTGTCCGCGCCATCCCACAAATGACTCATTTCAGGCCAGTTTCAGACATAGTTTCAGCGCTCCGTTCCGAATATCGCCAAGTGCTCCGCTCCCTATTGCAACTATACCACCCACAGCGGCTGCTATTCATGGAGACTTCCGCGCTTCTGCAACCATTACTCGTCACGCTTTAAGGCCATGCTTCTCTTCACGACTAACTCCTGCATCCTATTTCTTGTCCTCTATCCTCATGAACGATAAACCGAGGGCTTCCTTCCTCGACTGGTGTTCTCTTGGACCTATCCCTCAGAAGATCGCTCGGTAGATATTTTAGGTAACTGACTGGAGTACCTACACTGGAACCTCGCAATTTGACTCTCCTTAGTGACAAATCCAGTCACTCCGTGCGTGCGAAGAGATTTCTAGTTGATGTACTACATCAATTCCACATGTTATTGCATGTACGAACAGGTCCGGGATATCATCAACGTATGTTATATAAACGTAGAATTTAATATACGGACACACGTTCGGGCATTTTCTCGCTCTCTTTCAACTCTCCGGGTCACCATCGATTCAGCAATATGATGAGTACCAAGAATATAAGAAAGGAGTTGTTGGAGCTGCACGACGATTAGCTCGGGGTCATTTCCAGGTCAATATGTGTTCCCAGAGTCTGGAAAATAAATGAAGCGTCTGTGCTGAATTGAGTACAGCAGGTACAAGCAAGGAGGAGCCCGAGTGACGGACCTTAATGCACATAATTTCCGCCCGGACAGGAGGTCCAAGCTTACATTCCGGAAGAAGACTATATCGAGATGTGTATGCGTGAATATCGCGTGACCAAGTGTGGTCCAGCATTTGATCCATACGATTTGATGGAGTCTTCCATCAGGACGTGCCACTGCATACAGAAATGCGGACCTCTGCATTGCAAAAGTACGAAAAATGTCCCTGAAGCCTACGCGATGGTAGTATGTTAGCCAACGTGAAATGAATAATCATAACATACCTTGGTATACTCCCCAGCTTTGCCAAGCCACCATGTTCTATACCGTTCAAAATCACTGTTGGGCGTATATCCAAAATCGAATCCTGACTTGCTTGATTAACGGTCCTATAGCCATACCTTTCAGTATTTCCTCGAATCAGGTGGCGACTACAATCGGAGTTTCCGCGAGAGTGAACTTTCAGAGATATCCCGTAGTACTTGCTACATTACAGCACTAAATAGGCATGTCCGATTGCCATCTCAGCAGCGATGTATATTAGGTACGAGAAACATCTGAGTTAGCATGAGAAATGCTCTTGGGAAACATATAAAACGTACCCGTGAGATATCCGAACACCTCATGGAATGAACCGTTCGAGAGTTGCTTTCAAAGGCAAGGCAGGGGGTCCAGGGATCCTGGATTCGAAGAGCTCGACGAGTATGGCGTTGAGGACCGAGAGGACCGTACCTTTGCACAGCAACGCTCCAGATTCACTATTCCCTCTGGAAGAGTGATCAAAGGTTTTGAAAAGAGATCTCCTGGTGAGAAATCATAGTGTAGAACGTGTACGGGGTGTTTGTTTCCACGTGGGTATCGTCTGCAGCACCGACGCAATGCCAGCCGCATGTTCGGTTGGATCGGACTGCGTTCAGCTGCGAAAGGTTCGGACAGGGCGTGAAACTAAAGGAGATAAAGTCTGGGTTGTAGTTTGTTGTTGAATTTTGTACGATTATAGATTGCTCGGGATCCGTTTCGAGTTGACGCTTAGGTTGTACCCTGCTGAATGTGACCTTCGACGGTCGTATAAGCGCTTGGTGATCTTTCATTAAAGGGACGCTCTAGAGATCGGGAAATGGTCTGCCCTGTGTGAATATAGTTTTAGATAGATACGGAGAAGGCAGCCACGATGAACTGACCAAGAGATGTTGTTGCTACCCCATTTGCCATTTAGTGTGCACGTCGGCCTTCCATGAGTACGTCCGAGTGTCGAGTGCGTAGTTTGACAGCTCGAGGTACCTGCTCAATATCACGCATCTGAGTGTTTTCAGCAAGTTTGTCGATCACGAGCAACTAGATTAGTGAATGTGAGCAACCTTGAGTATTTCCTTCTTGTTATTGCCGAATTGAGACGGACGAACCGCTAAATATATCCAAAAGGCACGTTGATTTTGTATGCCTGCACTTGCGACCAGTGGCAGAGAATCTACACAGATGCTTCAGTGAGAAAGAAAGGTACATTTACGAAGATACCGGAAATAGGTACCTGCGCTTCTCAGGTATACTCAACGAGCAGCACAAATAGAGCATTTTCACCCTCAGGCACACGGATGGCTAAGTGACGGTTTGTTGGAGCCACAGGCACATGGCCGTAGATGCAAAGGTTCCGAGATTTGACGTATGTCGTGGTGAGTTGACTCGAGTTCTTGAAGGGGTGGCTGTCTACGGCGTTTTTGAGGTTGTGTTGTGTGCGTTAGCCGGTGTATACCGTTGCTTTGAGACCCGGGGAAAGGACTTATTAGGAGCGTGGTCAAAACAAAAGGAAGTACCCACCAAACCCGGATAAGTAATGTTTGGAAGCAGAACGGTATTGCATTCCGAATACGTTGAGTATAGTAACTGAGCGTCCACGAGTAACTCGCAGAGAGACCGGATGAGCGAGCGAGCACACCCAGGGTACTTTTGGTGTAAGAATTATGTTTCAAAGTCTCTTGATCAAGAATATCTCCAGATACCAGGGCGACACTATACAGGATTTTGTTTCTGGAGATGGTTGGAATCAGTTTTGTGACTCGTAACCGAGCGTTTAAGAGGTAAAGTACCGGTCGCATAACAAAGCTCTGATAAGGGTTTCTTGAAGAGTGTATATGGATCTCAGGGCCCTAAATCTAGCATAGTACGCCGCCATTGAGGGTCGAATGGGTTGGCTAGGTCGGTGCTTGAGGAACTAAAGATAACAAACTCGAAATTAGGATGTATGTCGCCTATGTGTGATTTGTATGCTCACCGTAAATATTAACACAAGTACTCGCCCTTGCCATGCCGATATGGACGACAGGACGCGTCGTGTCCAAGGAAAAAAATGCGAAATCTATAGTCGTCGTGGAATGAAGATAAGAAGCGAAATGCCTGCCGGATTTACGTGAATGGGCGTTCGAGACCCTGGTTCGGAGGGGAGAGCCGAAAGGTCCGGTTTGGATTAGCTCGCGTTTTTTTTTCATCCTTCTTTTCTCCTCCATAGACCGGATCCCTCGTTCACTCAACCTAGCCCTGTCTATATCTTTCATCCTACACCAACTGCCGGTACTACAGTCGGCTCCTCCCACAATAGGCTTTCTGTGCTGGACGAATGTCGGCATTCCGAGGAACAACCGCTTACTCTTGCCATACTCCTATCAAACATTGGCTACGAGTTCCATTCCTTTCCAACCCCTCCTCGCCCAGCAATTTCCACCACGCGCCACTCGACAACGAAGCACTTGTTGGTCCGACTACTTACGATGAAGTGTGAGGTGCGCAAGTGCCATTTAGCTGGTTCTTGTGACGGTACTGACATTGACATATAGACATTGGCTTCTACACCATCTCCGCCATCCTATCCAGTATCCACCGACCTCAACCCAGACCGTTAACACGCTCCTCTATCCTGCGCCTGGAGCCGTCGTTATGTATGCTCCCCTAACACTCCCGTTCATCGTCATATGCACCGCACTACCTGCTCGCCTTTCCTTCAGGCTGCCGCCATCAGTTACTCCTGATACACACCCATTCGGCCAAACCACCGGCAAGGATCCCCCTTCAAATCAATATGTCACTCATGCCAGACCTGTGTGCTACGTCAGCTGCATCTGTCAAGACACGATGACAGAAGGACGTTTGCAGTCGGGAAAAGAGAAGGGGAGCGAAGACATAACTTCAACATGGACTAGCCTGCGGCAGCGTCTTCGCCGGTTTCCTGTGTCCTCTGAGAATTTCGGTGAATATGGATGCCAGATGGTCGGAAGGCTTTGATCTATTCTGTGAGTCGGGTATTCCTGTTGACCTCGAGTTTTCGCTCATTCAGAACCCAAATCAGAAGGGAATAGCACGATGGTAACCACAGTCGCACCGGTCGAACCTACGCCTGCCCCACCAAACATTCATGACATTTTCTACCACCGAGGGTACGAAAGTACCCAACGCCTTCGATCTTCGGCCGCATACTTCTCGATTGTCCTCCGCGGTATTACTGGCAAGGCAAACAAAGGGAACGGGTATGTGGACGAGAACGGCATAGTACCGACCAGCGTTCGTCCAACACATATTCACACCACACGATGCGGCCTTCCTCATCGATACGTCTCTGAGCCCGCTTTCACTCGACTCGGAACTCCTTAAACGACATCATGTTGGCAGCATGCACGTACCTTCCGATGGACACCGTTAGGATTACCACTCCGCCAGTGTCGTGAGACACCGATCATCAAAACTGTCACTACCCAGAGCAACCTTTCCCGTCATCTCAAGGGATACTGGTCCCTTGGGCTTGGTTCGGAGGTAGACGTACGCTATAACCCAGTGTGGTAGACGGCAAAGGTTACGGACGAGGAATTATTGGTAGAGTACCGTACCAGCCAAGCTTCCGCCGCCCCTGGCAAAGGGAGAATATCCGGTAACGAATCGCTCAATCGGTTGGACTCTGGGTGGACATGGAGTTGAGGAGCTCATCTCGGACAAGTAATTCAGTATCGCTACTGCATGTATCATTGCCTGACGCTCGCTATATCCAGGTTCACCGTACCGTCGACGCCCTCAGTGCTATTTATAACGCCTACTCGATATCAAGTAACCGTTTTGGCTCGTGGGATGCTGTAAAAGATGCTTGCTCTCTTGCCGAGTTAGGGTTATTAGGAGGACCTAGGGTCGATGCTAGGGTCGGTATCGACCCTAGGGTCCTTGGGTGTGTGCTAGGGTAGGGGAAGGGGACTTACGGGTAGTGTTGGCTAGGGTATAGTAGGGTGTTGGGACTTGGATGTTTTTCCTGGCAAAGTTTGGTTAGTGCAAAGTCGTTCGTCTATGAAGATATGTGTTTGATGACTTATGGTGTGATTTTTTTGTGACTTGAGAGTGTAGTGATGCGTCGTAGACGATGGAGGGAGAGCAGGCCAGAAGATACCGTGGGAATCGAGTATCTGCCTCAGTCTCCTCGTCTGCGACGCTCGACTGATGGACTCGCACTCGTGTGAACATTCAAGTGCTCAGTCTGCATTCAATCGTCGTCGACGACTGTGTGCAGGCTGATGCACTTGAAACATCTTTACTCGAGTCTGATGGAAATTCATCAGACTCGAGTAAAGATGCCAGCACGCAGAGCTTAGCGTCCTCGACGTTATGCTCTGAGCACTGGCCATGAATGTAACACTATATTCATTTATCATATACACACCAGTGTATGTCCCGAGGACCTATAGTAGATAAAATAAAAATAACTTATGGTTATTGTAAACGTCCCCAGTACACTCATTCATCTACGACGAGGAAGTGTGTACTGGGGACTAGTACCTGAAATCGCAGGTACACGGGCAGCCAACAAAGGATTCGTCGACGACGAATGCTGTATGGCTGACCTTGGATCAATATACCCGAGGTAATCTTGGGTAGATGGTCAGCTAAGTAATGATTCGTCGGCGACAAATCCTTCGAGGAAGTCTCACGTACCTTAATTAAGGTACATCATTCGTTTGTCGACGACAAACAAGTGTTACAGCAATCGTCGGTGACGAAGCTGCAACAATGGATCACCACTGTAGAGTAGACTTTAGTACGCGCCAAATGTTAAAAATAAACAAAAACTTACCCCTGAGCTGTTGAGATATGAAGCGAGTGTCATATGCACCGATATCTGCTTGTACGATGAAGTGGCAGGCAAGAGCGCATGCGTCATTCATCGAGGACGAACAATGCATGTACATCAAAGCAATGCATTAGCCTCTGGAACTCGAGTACAGCGAATTCGCCATCATCGTTGTACCCAGAGGCTAGGCGAATGCTTCTGGATGCTGGGCAAGGTGGTGGAATGGAAAGATGAAGAGGGACTTGGATGGTTGCGGGAAAGTGGACGCACCTGAGACCACACCCCTTCGTCGTAGACGAAGATGGGTACGGGGCCTGGTGGCAGTGAACCTGGTCCGTCCCACGCTTTTGCCGAGCGTGGGACGGACCAGGTTCACTGCCACAGGGCGCTCAGCCTACATCCATTCGTCGTTGACGAATGGACGGGTGAGCGCCCAATCTGTATACACACCTCGTCGTAGACGAAGAATGGCGAGGACCGAAACCCATTCCTCAAGTCTTGCCAGCCGCCGCATTCCTCTACCTTGATAGAGGAACGGCCGGACGCCTGCCTTAATAGAGCGTCCGCGGCGTCGACGTAGAGGATGTCGGCGGCTTCGAGTCCACATGAAAAGTATGATATCTAAATATATAAAAGTAATGTATATTAGTCGTAGTAAACGAAAAGATCACAACAGAAGACCTACCGTGAGCTTGGTTGCGGGGCATAGTGGTGGTGAGAAGGAAAGAGCGGGTGTGACACAAATTCACACCCGCGGTGAGGTTAACGGCGACAGAGGCAGCATTCGTCAAGGACGAATGCTGCAGTACACTGACGGCGCTCGTCTCACACCTACCTAACATTCACCAGAAGCAATCTAATAGCCTCTGGAACGCGAGGACGACGAAACCATCGTCCTCTGTGTACCCAGAGGCTAATTGAGCTGTGGTGAGTGTTGGGAAAGGTAGAGGCAGGGGAAATGGTGAAAGGTGGCGGCGTGAAAAAAAGAAGGCATCGGCGAGCGTGGCCGATGCCAAATTCTGAGCTCCGTGTACCAGAGTACCGCGTACTTATACATGGCGTGTCTGGTGCGTGGGTGGTTGCGATGGTGTGGCGGAGATGGCGGAGAAAAGGCATCAGCGAAGATCGCTGATGCCAAAGTCGAAGCTTGCCACTCAAAGAACCCCGGAAGGAGTATCCTGGGGTCTTTGAGTGTTGTTGCCGGAGAGGGGAGATGTAATCCGTTGTTAACGGTCATCTGCGGGGGTTCGCCATCGGTCGCGTTAAGTCGGAGGGAGGCGGAATGGGAATGGTGGATCTTGGTGAGTTCTCGGCGCTGTAACAGAGAGGATAGTGTTCAGAAAAACGACAAAGATTCAAAAGGTAAGCCCACGCACCTTATTCCCTTTGCTCCCTCTTTCTCCTGCATTTGGTATCCGCGCTGTATGTATGTAGATAGATCTGAAAAGTATTTTTTAGCTGTTGAAGGAAAATGGAAGAAGAAAGACTTACCTATCGTCCCTCGTCGACGAGGGATGGTGGTGGTAAGGATGCAAGAGGGATGTGACGTTACCGGTCACATCCCCGTTCCGCGGAAACCGATTGTAACCCTAATGGTTTGAAACCATTAGGGTTACAAAGGTTTGCCGGTCTAACCGGCATAGAGAGGCCGCGTGAGGCCTTTTCTCACGCGGCCTCTCTTATCCTCTTACCACCACCATCGTCTTCGACGACGATCACGCAAGGTACGTTCTACCTTCCTTCGTTTTTTCAACATTCACTAACTCTAATTTACTATCACAGATGTACTTCCCAGAGCAGGAGAAGGCGCGAACGTGGAGGAAAAAGGGAAAACGGAAAAGATACAAGGTACAAGGTGCGTGCCAGTAACCTTTTTCCTACCGTTATTCTTACCTTTAATTTCCTTTCGACAGGTTATATTTTGTTTGTTTGATTTTTACTCATATTCCCTTTGCCGCCGCCGACGATTTCTTATTAGAAGACCGCAATACAGTCCAGGACCCGAAGACCACATAACACCCAAACCGCCAACCTCCACCCCGATGAACGACCCCACGACTACATGTGTACGTCGAATCACAGTATCCTGGGTCACAGATCGCGAATCCAGCACTCAAGAACAACGTCGGCATCCTCGCCACCTCGATATGGCCATCGTGCGCATTCCCACACCAAAGCCCTTTGCCCGACCCAACACTCCAGGAGCTCTTTAGCCTCTGGATACACACGGAGCGATGAATTCATTGCTCCTGTAGTACCAGAGGCTATTTCGAAGCTTCTGGACTGCGGTTGCGGTTGAAGTGAGAAAGCAGAGGTGGCGGCAAACAAACCTGCAGGTTCGCGTGAGCAACGAGGTCTAGCGTGTCGCGACAGTCATTGCAGTATCGTCGTCGACGATACTGCAGTGATAATTCCATACTCGAGGATGCTGATCCTCGAATACACGGTGGCGACGTTCTTCGACGGAGAGAGGCAACGCGAGAACTTTTTCGCGCTGTCTCTTACCTCTTACTACCACCACCACCGTTGCGACGACAATCGCACACAGGTACTTACCGCATACTTTCTTCTATTCACAATTTCTAATTTACTATTATAGGATTATTAAGGAGTTCTAAGGAGAGCTTACTGTGAGATCGTCGCCGACGATTGTAGAGGCAGGAGGAAAGAGCCAGAAGTAAAGCGTTCGTCCGTGACGAATGCTTTATTTCCGGTTCCTCAGACTTGTGCACCCGAGTCTAGTGCCTGAGTCTGGACTCGGGTTCACTGGAACCATAATTGCAGCGTCGATGAACCTGCAATTAATGGTTCCCCTCTCGAGGATAAGTGTGTTCATACACGACTTATCCTCGAGAACCCAAGGGACATCCCTTCGTCGCGGACGATGAAGGGATGTGCCCCAAGTTTGCCGGTCAAACCGGCATTGAGAGGCAGCGTGAGTCTTTTCTCACGTTGCCTCTCTTAACATCGAACCACCATCATCGACATCGTCTCCGACGATGGAACGAAAGGTAACGGGTTTCTTTTCTTCTTTTATCATATTTAACTTATTTTCATAGGAGTATCTACAGGAACTAGGAGAAAGGTTGGGCGTCGAGGAAGGAGAACGATCGAGGTAACAGACGCAAGGTGCGTCGTCGTCTTCTTTTTTTCTTCCGTTTTCTTATTTTGGTTTCTTCTTTGCAGGTTATATCCTTTCTGTATACCACCTACATCCCAATACCTACCACTACCAACGGGTCTCAAGAAACACCCTACAATATCCAACATCCAGCATCCAATAACAACATCCAAGGCCCGCGGACACTAAAAACAACTTCAAGAAACGATCCGAGATCTACCTCAATTCGATTTCCGGTAGCGTTTTGGGTCGTTGGGTATGACTACGACGTCGGCGACGAATACTGGCACCGCCGGTACATCGATCTCGCAAGCAATCTTCATTTCCCCCGTACCTACCACCCCAGTTCGACATTCCAGGCGTTACCTAGCGTCTGGATACAAACGCAACAATGTTTTCATTGTTCGTGTAGTCCCAGACGCTATGCAAAAGCCTGGGGGATCTCGAGTGAAGGTGTGCACCCGAATCTAGACTCGGGTGCACTGGACATTCATTATAGCGTCGATGACGCTGTGACGGGGAGTTACAGACTCGAGGGCAAGTGTACTTGGTACATTTACCCTCGAGTACCCAAGTCTCATCCCTTCGTCATGGACAAAGGGATGTGACTCTCGGGTTTGCCGGTCAGCCCGGCGTTGAGAGGCAGCGTGGTCTTTTCGCACGCTGTCTCTCTTGTCCTCCAACCATCATCGTCCACGACGAAACGAAGGTGCCAAAGGTCAGTTCTTTTTTACTCTTCTTTTATCTATCAATACTTACTTATTAACAAGGTTCTATCTACTTGGAATAGGAGAGGGTGAACGTCAGAGAAGAAGGAAAAATAAATGAGGTCGCGGATACAAGGTGCGTGCCTGTTGAACTGTCCTTACATTCTTTTCTTTTAGTTTCTTTTTACAGATTAAATTTATCATCTTACGTCGATAAATTTATCATCTTACGTCGATCTTTCTGACACGTCTAACCCGCCGCTACCAGTCCCTGCTCGGTACCTCGCCGCTTGCTTGAACATGAGAAGACTACCAACTCAATCTACCCAACCCGCAACCAATGGCCCCGAAACTGGCTAGACCAGTCCTCTGAGGCTTCTTGGGGTCAACGATCACGAATCAGACACCGGCATGATTGGCTGACATCATTTCCGGTATGATCTCGCTACCGATTTCACCGCCTCCCCATTGCCATTCCTCTGCACCAATCTCCCCGCCCAGGAAGTCTTTTCTAGCCTCTGGAGATGTACGGAGATGCAAATTTGCCACTCCAGTTGTCCCAGAGGCTATTCTAGAACTTCTGCGTAGAGACACAGTGACTAGCGGGAAGGAGCAGCCAACTGTCGACGACGATGATGTTTCACCACTGGCAGGATCCTCAGAGGGGTGTCTTCTTTTTTTTTCCCCTTGCGTTATATCACGCTACTACTGTGCAACCAGGAAGGACCTGAAACATGTAAGGAGGAATAACGAGAGTTGGGAAAACAGACGTACGCAGGTTTGAACGTACTAACCCAACGTCTACGATGATCATTACAGTGACATTTCCATAATTGATGAATCATGATAAGCATCTTAGTATGCTTATCCTTGCATACACAACAAACATCTGGTCGTTGAGACAAACAGTGTGCGTTGGGCCTTGCTGGATGAACTGGTGCTAGGAGGGTGTGACCCATGTATAAACCATGTAAAAATTGTATAAAACCAATGTAAAACTAATACGAAAATCATGTCATAATACCATTGAAGAATTTTTATAGCTAGAATATATGATTTTGTGATATTACTTTGCTTGGCTACAACTGAAGTAAACGGTAAGAGCATGTAACCAAGACTGTGGCCATCTACCTGCCCCCATCCACGTGTGCACTTCCAGGTAAACCAAGGTTCTGTATCAGAGTAGAAAGCTGTATTGTGGCTTGAGATTTCGCTGACGGAAAGTAAAAATTGTC